>JAKSZT010054202.1:13694387-13793151 GCA_026826555.1 Tolypeutes matacus
CCAAAAAAAAAAAAAAAAAAAAAAAAAAAAAAAAGAACACATCTGTGGGTCATCCTCTTTTGACAGACACTGTCCCTGCACTCAGAGGACTATTGCTGCTCCCTTGGAGACTGTGACAAAGCTCTCCAGGCTAGGAATTCAGATTCCCTCATTTATTGTGTGATTGTCCACCCATCATGACCATGCCCTATCTTTTGATCTTTAGAACGATTTTGTATTTTTTTCATGTATATTCGGATGAACTAATTCCCATGAATCCCCCCTCCCAGACACCCCCCACCAATAATCAAAGTAAAATTTTAAAGGCTGAATTACTTTAGGAATTTAAACCTATTTATTAGAAGACCCCTTGGATATTATTTCCATTAAACAGAAAAAATGCATATTTTTTAAAAGTATAATTTGAAATACTTTCAATCTTACATGACTGTTACAAAAATAATATGAAACCCCTACAGAGAATTCCAACATACCCCTATCCTCCAAGGTACCCAGATCCTCCAATTTAAACAATTTGTGACATTTGCCATATCATTCTTTATATCTATCCATCCAGCCATCCAGCCATCCAGCCTTCTAATTCTCTCTCTTCTTCCTTTTCTCTCTTTCTTTCTCCTTCCCTGTCAATTTATCAATCAATTCTCTGAACACTTAAGTATATATTGTTTACATCATGCTCCTTGAAGATTTATTACTGCCATGTACATTTCCTTAGAACAAGGATATTCACTTATGTAACCACCTTAAGTGCAGTTATCAAGTTCAAGAAATTTAATATTAATACAAAACTTACAGTCCGTATTCTTTTATTCATATGTCCCAATAACGTCTCTTTGAGCCTTTTCCCTTCCCTTGTTAGATTCCATTCATGATCATGTATTTCATTTAATTGTCATTGTCTCTTCAGTTGCCTTTTCTTTCTTTTTTTAATTATGAAAACATACGTACAACATAAATTTTCCCATCTCAACCACTTCCAAGCATACCATTTAATGTATTCACAGTATTGAGGTACCCTCACCACCTTCCATTACTAAAACTTTCCCATCTCCTCAAACAGAAACTCTACAACCATCTTGCATTAATTCCACGTTTCCCCCATCCCCTACCTCTGGAAACCTGTATTCTAATTTCTGCCTTGTTGAGCTTGCATGCTCTCTGATATGTTCTTTGTAGTTACCATAGGACTTAAATTTAACATCCTAACTCTATAACAATCTTGTTTGCTTTGATACCAAATTCACTTCATTATATACACAAACTATGTTCCTCTACTCCACCATCCTCCCACCTTTATGTAGTTCGTGTCACAAATTAAAGTTTATACATTATGAGTCCAATTCTCAAACCTTGAATAAAATGGGGAAAAGGTAAAGACAAATGAGTTCAAGTGGCTAAGAGACTTACTACATTTTATGCATTTGCCTTTTGATCCTGTAAGAAGTAAAAAGTAGAGTTACAGACCAAAGATACAATAATATTGGCCCTTACCCGGTCCTTGTTGCCCTTACCAGAGATGTTATTTCTAAAGGCTGCTTTGATTTATTGTCTATTGGCCTTTCCTTTCAAACTCCAGAATTCTCTTTAGCATCTCCTTCATTCTGATGCTGAAAAACTCACTGCTCTTTTTTATCTGGGAATGTCTTAATTTGTCTGTCATTTTTGAGAAACAGCATGTGATATACAAATATTGGTTAGCAATTTTTTGCTTTTACCCTGTAAATATGTTATCCCACTGCTTTCCTGCCTCCATAGTTTCCAATGAAAAATCAGCATTTAGTCTTATTGAAGCTCCCTTGTATGTGAAGCACTGCTTCTGTGTTGTGGCTTTCGGATTCTCTCTTTATCTTTGGCATTTGACAATGGAATTAAAATATGGCATGGTGTGGATCTATTTGGATATATCTTCTTTAGAGTTCTTTAAGCATCTGGAATGTATATATTCACGTCTTTCACTAAATTTGGGGAGTTTTCAGCCATTATTTCTTTGAATAGTTTCTCTGTCCCATTTTCTCTTTCTTCTCCTTCTGGGACTCCCATGACGTATATATTAGTACACTTGATGGTGTCCCACAAGCTCCTCAGGGTCTCTTTACTTTTCTTCATTCTTTCTTCTTTCTGTTCCTCAGACTGTATGATTTCAATTGTTTTATCTTCCAGCTCACTGATTCTTTCTTCTCCAGCTCTAATTTTCTGTCAGACCCCTCTAGGGAATTTTAAATTTCTGTTACTATGGTTCCTCTTTGGTTCCTTTTCATAATTTCCATTTCTATATTCATATTCTCTTTGTGTTCATCTATTTATTTCATTTCATTTGGTTCTTGTCCATGTTTTTCTTTAGCTCTTTGAGAATATTTTGGGCCATTTTTTAAAAGTCTTTTTCTGGTATGTCCCATGTCTGGTCCTCCTTATTGATGGTTTTGATGCTTGAATCTTCTCCTTTTCCTGGACCATCACTTAGCTTTTTTTCTATGTTTTTTAATCATTTGTTGAAACCTGGGAATGTTCATATTGCAATATGTTATAGCTAGAATTTAGACTCTGGGACATTGATTCCTTCAGTTTGTATCTAGCTAATGTTATGGAAGAGCTTCCCTTGACAGGAGCAAACAAGGAAAAAGGAAATAAAAGAAATTACCTTTTCCAGTCTTTACAGACTGACCTGTGCAAGTGTTCTCCTTCAGGGCTTATCCATACATTGTGTTTAGAGAATAGCTTCAAACCAAAGTATAGGAGCCTCCCTGACCCATTATGTGCATGTGTCTTTACTTGGGCATTTGTGTGTGGCCTGTTTACAAGGAGTTCCTTCTTTATAAGGACACAAATGTCCCTTCTTCCCTAGGAAACAATTTTCTCATGGTCCTTGGCTCTGAACTCTATCTCCTGCAGCTAGCAGTCCCTTGCCCTAGGCATCATGACTTAACTGCTCTATGACAGCATTCTATACAGAGCACTGTGAACTGCCTTCTACATGGAGGGCAAGTTGTAGGATGGTGAGACCCTCGGGCCACCACTAGAGAAAAACTGACCTAGACATGCAAGTTGCAGTATGTGCATAAGGGTTACTCTGTTCCATCTAAAATCTGGACCAGGGATCCACACTTGGAGCATAGGCTGGCTCCAGGACAAGTTGGTGAGTGGTGGTACAGGGAGCAGCCAGTGCACTACAAGATCCCACCACTTTTTAGAAGCCTATTATGTGATTTGGTGCTTACTCTGTTACTGTAGTTCTTTATTGTTTTTGTTGTTGTTGTTTGGAGTTTTCAGAAAGATGTTTCTGCCAGTTCTTTCTGGTTGTTCAAAGTTCCTGTGGGAGGATGGCTCCTGGAGCATCTTGCTCTGCCATATTGATGGGCGGGAGAAAATGCATATTTTTATAAAAGACTCGGTATCTGGTTCCTGTCATCCCTTATATGCTCTCCATGCCTATGGAGAAGGATTTTGATGAAAATTATTTAGGATTCTTTTCCTTTAAAATGTTTTTAAATGTTTTGGAAATATACAGATTAACATATGAGAAAATGAAAATGTGACCTTAACCTTAATTTTATGATCCATACATTTTGAATATTTCAAATTGGTCTAATGAAATACAAAGCAATAGATATTCTCAGGGGGTTAATTTTACTTGTGTGGGAAGAGTTGAAGGTTTATGAGTTTTACAACATTTCATTAGGGAAGTTTTACAAGGCAAGCAGAGTGGAATATATACAAAGGTTTATCCTAAACTGGCAAAATGGGGCACTCGATGGAGTTTGTTTGTATGTACTGATTAACTTGAATGCTTACCTTGTGAAGAAGCACTACACAAATAATTTTATTTTCTGGGTGACTAGAGCAAGAAAGAGATAGAGAATAACTTGTATTATGGATAAATATTTGTCTTCGCATCTATATAGGAATCTCTTGAAAAGGAGATAATGTCAAATGACTGCCTCATTGATTATCTAACTATTAGCTACCCAAAAGTGAGGAGAAACACTGCTTAAGATACTCATTTTCTGATACATTTTGGATGTAAAAATTTTATTTTTCATTTCTCTGACAATACATAGAATAATATAAATGATATTTATAAGAGGTTGATAGAAATCTTTGAGATAAAGTATAATGACATAAAGAAAAAAAATATTTTGCTTTTAAAACTGACTTAAATTGTCCATCTCCCTGGAGCCTTTAATCAATTGATTTTTTTTTTTTTTTTTGCTATATCTCTGAAAATTTTTCATGTTCTGTTTTGACAATATTCTAGTGCTAAGCAGTCTCTATATTTACATTGCCAAAAGAGTTTTGAAGGTAATTGCTATTAATTCATGTAATAGTATATGATCAGAAATTTTAAAATGCCAGAATTCATTTTTAACTTCTGAACTTTCCATGCTAGTATTGTAGTTTTGTTTGCTGTTTTATCTAAACAATAACCTTTGTGCCATCATTAAACTCCTGTTTACTTTTCTGCTTTTTGCTACAGTTTGAATATTTTGACAAGTAGTAACATATCAACATTGACTAGAAAAGTATTTTCTTCTAGGGATTTTGAAGTCGTATAAGGTTATTGAACTAAAATTCTATCGCAGGTCTCAATCCAAAAGAATGGGGATATATTTATACCTTGATAATTAGCATCTACTTAAAATAGTCTTAATATTCTCTATGGGCAACATTTAGCAAGTTTAATATTTGTACAAAGGATTAGACACACATACAAAATATAAGCTATCAAACAGAATAGTTCTATTATCTTGTGGTTTTAAAGGCAAGTTTAACTCCACAGAATTACAGGCAGGAAGAGATATTATACAAATATGCCAATCATATTTCAACATCACTGTCTCGTATTGACACTTCCATCAAATTGGAGAGAATAAAACATTAATCTTGTGGTAAAAGTTCCGGTAAGTAATTTGCAGAGCAAAAGTTTTCTCTTGTTGCTGTACTACCTATTTTAGGCCACAGAAGCACCCAGAAGAAAATTGACTATATGATTAGGAATTCTGTACCTCCTCCCAAAATACCTGCCTGTGACCTAAGGAATCACTTTTTCACCTAATAAGATTGACCCAAAATATGGCTCGAAAGTAAGCCCCCTCTCTGCTCTCCTAATAAGAAATAATAGCACGTGTTCTTGTAACTCTTCTTCTCATAACTTGTTTGTGAGTTTCTGGACACACTAATCAAGTGGTTCTTTATAAAATCCAATTGTTTGTTTAGTGAGTACTTCACTTCTACTCATCTGAGGGAAAAAAGTCAAATGCCCCTCCCCCAAATACCCCAAAATAAAAACAAAACAAAACAAAATGGCTTAATTCTTGACACTTATGATTTATTGAGAATCCTTTCATTTATGTCAGGTTAAATTTTTATTTTGAGTCTGGTTTCTCTGACGGAGACTCATATTTCTGCCACAGGGTTAACTCTAATGGAAAAGGCACTTAATGAAAGTAAATGGTGTGTTTTTATCTATAGATATGTTATTCTCGTATCATTGTAGTTCAAGTGGTTGAGCACCTGCTTCCTACATGGGAGGTCCCGGGTTAGGTGCCCTGTGCCTCTTTAAAAAAAATAAATAAATAACTGTATTTTTTTAAAAAACCAAATAAATGAAAAACCAACTCAGGGAGCTGATGTGGCTCAGTGGTTGAGCACCGGCTTCCCACATACAAGGTACAGGGTTCAATTCCTGGCCCCTGGTACCTCAAACAAACAAAGAAACAAGAAAGACAACAAAATGTGAATTTTCTCCTACTGTTTTCTCTGGATGGCTTTCACATCTAACACTGGCAGCAATCAAGTAAACAAAATTATTTATGCGTGTCCGCTTCATGATATTCTTTAAAGTTGCCCTATTTTTCCATTTCAACTTGATTTTGCATAGCCAACAGTTTAGCCCAGCTTTATAAGCCTTAAAGAATGAGAAATAATCTTTATTTTGCTGATACCATTTACCAGTATTCATCTGGGGCCTTGTTTGCAATGAGGTAGAGCAATAAGCAGTAGCTTGCTTTAGTGAGTTGAAACTAAATATGCTTATATTACTTTCCTAAGGCTGCATTACAAAGCTCCACAAACCAAGTAGCTTAAAGTAACAGAAATGTATTGTCTCGAGTTCTGGAGGCTAGAAGCCTGAAATCAAGGTGTTGGCAGGTTCTTCCTCTCTCTGAAGGCTCCAGGAGAGGACCCTTCCTTGCTCCGTCTTAGCCTCTGGCAGTTCCTTTGCTTGGAGCAATTTCACTCCAATCTCTGTCTCTGATTTCACATGCACTCCTTCCCTCTGTGTCTTTCTTCACCTCCACATAGCCTTCTCCTCTCTGTGACTATTTGTGTCTTCTCCTCTTCTTCTAAGGACACTGATCATGTTGGATCGTGACCCACCATAATTCAGTATGTCCTCATCTTATCTTGAATACCTCTGCAAAGTCTCTGTTTCACTATTCACAGGTATGGAGATTAGGATTTCAACATATCCTTGTGGGGGGGGGGCACAATTTAACATATAGCAATGCTTGAGTGACCTGACTTGCTGACATTAAAAATGGAACCACACTGAACTTTGGAAAATAATAGAACTGTCCCAGGATATTCTTGTAAATTCTCTGCCCTAAGAAAACTTATCTGGTTGCCCAATCAAAGAACTGACCTTTTGTGATTTTCTTCCATCATTTCACAGATGATGGTCAACATGATTCGTAGCCAGTATACTCTTCAGGTCTCACCTCAATGTCCAAACATGAGGAAAGGAGATGGAGGGACATGTTGGGATTATTCTCCCTGCCCTCTTCATATACCACTTAATAATATTCTTGTAAAGCACAATGAAATTACAAGTAGTTATATTGCTTCTGCATAATAGTAATTACTATACTTGTAACTACAAGGGAGCTGAAAGTTTAGATGGATCTTTTACAAAACAGACAAAATAATGTAATATAACATTGAGAGCAACTGTGCTCTCTTTTCTTTGGGATAAGTGATTAGTGTTCAAATTTAGTGCTTATGTTTTCTTTATAAAAGTATAGTGTGTTCTTGTTTTAGTTTGCCAAAGGCTGCCAATACAATTATACAAAAAATGGGTTGGCTTTTATAATGGGGATTTTTAAGGTAAAATCTTATAGTTCCAAGGCTGTGAAAATGTCCAAACCAAAGCATCATCAGAGATGCTGACAGATCCTGGACTCCTGCCACATGGCAAAGCAAATAGGCAGCCAGTCTTTGCCGAGGTCCCTGCCTTCCCCTCCAGGCTCACCTTCTCCTCAAGGTCAGCTGTGGGTGATCAGACATGTGGCTTGTCTCTTCCCGGACCCATCTCTTTCAGCTTTGAGCTAGCCTTTAGGGGGCCTCTTTCCATGCCTCTGTGCTCTGCCAATTCCAGGTTCTGGCCTCAGAGACCTCTCAGCCTCTTGGGGCTTCTGTATGACTTTCTGTGACTGCAGGAGATCCTCTCTTTCACATGGGAGGGTCAAAATGGCAGCTGTCTTTCAGTTCTCAGTTTATATAGGACTCCAGAAAGAGGGCAGAGACCCAAACTGGTTAATGCCTCACTTACAAAATCCGATCAAAAGCCCCAAAGCAATCTGATCAAGTGATCTAATCAAAAGGTCCCTTAACTGAATCTAATGCAACCAAAGGGCCCCACTTCCACAGGAAAAGATTAGTTCAAAGAATACAATCCTTTCTGGGATTCACAAAACTTCAAACAGTCACAGTTCCTTTATTTTTTGACATGAAAGGATGCTTTGATTCAATAAGTTTAAGTCATTGACTAGACATCATAATTTACATATATATATTTCCAAAAGTATATACCATAAATCATTCTGTTTAATGGCTAAGATACTTCATATTTAACTTGAGACTAGAGTGATCTTTTGCCAAGAGGCTTTCCTCTTTGACAATCATTATAGTATCTGATAAAAATACAAAGCCCCCCCTTTTTTATCTTTTTTTCACCACAATTTTAGAGTGAATAAAAAGCATCTGCCCACCAGAAAGCATTCATTAACAATGCATGACTAGGATATTTGATGCTATCCAGGGCAAATTCAGACTAATACATAGATCTTAGATTCATGAATATCATTTTCTCTGCATAGTTAAAAAGATAATTTAAGGTGGTTTAATGTCTGCCCTGAGGAATAATCACATTTATCAATTGCATAGATACAAATATACAAAACTAAATGCCTCCTCAGGGATGTAAATAAATGTGTAGCTCTATAGACATGAGTACAAATGTGAGATGTTTAGCATGAGATGGTTGAAACTATTAGAGGTAGTCTACATAGAAAGACCTAATCAAACTTTTGTTTCAGAAGCATATGCTGGAGTATTTAGGACAAAAAAGCATTTTCAGACAACTCATTCATATGACCCTATTGGTTGAATTGGGCCTTCATCTGTGGTCAAGTTGTATATAACCTATAACTTTATAGGAATAAATTTGCATTCCTATACCTAATGGATAGCCCAAGCCATGAGCAAATAGAAATCCAGTGATGATTGGGGAACAGAAAAAGCACACTGGTTTATTTCTACTGAGCTAAAATTTACTGAGCACATTCATTTACTAATTGTAATCTTGGACAAATGACATAGAGTTCTTGGGTTTCCATTTTCTTATTTGTAAAACAGACTGTTACTGCACAGGATTATTGTGAGGATTAACTAAGGTTAACATCCATAAAGCTTAACATACTTCCTTTGTATGTTGACTTATTAATTTTACACATCTTCACTTCCTGATAGATAAAAGGGTAAATTAGCCTGAGGCTGAAGCTGCACATAATGATGATTTCAATGACTGAAAAATGATTTCAAATTGATTTGTGTTTGTCCTAAAATGAAACTTTGCATTCTTTATCTTTTTGGTTTATTCCCTCATGTCTAGATTAGAAAGGCTGTTCTTGTCCTATTTCTAAAGGCAAATAGTAAAACTTTTGCCCATTTTTTTTCAAATACAGATTACTGTAGTTGGTGTCAGTGGGATCATTGGATTATAAAGCAATAGTTGACAAATTACACGTTGCTTCATAGTGGCTTCTTCAAAACACACAAAATGGAAAGAACCACATCCTAGCGCAATGCACGCGAGGATTTGCTTGTTGATCCTTGATATTTGAAACATGCATGGCATGTATTCTCTGTGTCAGCCAAGACACCCTCTAGGGAGTGGGGTAGAGAGTAGAAGGGCTGCCCTAGTCAATTCTGCTTCTGACTTCCAGTTTCCATTAAATTTTGATTCATGATATCATCTCTTTGTCACATAAATTTCAACCCAAGTGTAGAACTTAGATTTGTCTTTGTATTTCCATCTCCCACCACCAAAAGTCATTCCACAGAAGTCATTATATTTATAGCAACCTTCACAACAATTTATGGGAGACAATTCTATATCATAGGAAGGCAAACTTCTTACCACTATTAATCATGAGAAAAATAAAAACTGTTTAAAAAATTGTTTTGTTGGGCTGATTTCATATTCTTCCTGATTTATTACTGTGGAACTAGTTAGAAGAAAGGTATTTGTTTCAAGGTTAATTGGAATCTAGAAATCCATATATAAATATGGATGGCCAAAGTATTTTTCTGCTTGAGTTTTTTTTTATTTTAATTAATAGGGGTGATTTCTAAATTTCAGAATGAATAAAAAACATCTGCCCACCAGAAAACATTCATTAAAAAACTCATGCCTGCAATATTTGATGCCGTGCACGGCAAATTCAGACCAATACACGTATCTCAGATTCATGAATATCATTACCTCTGGATAGTTAGAAAGATATTTTCTAAAACAGGGTAATGCAGAATTGGTATAAGGTTAGAGGTCAGGTAATGCCTCAAAAGTGTTATATTTGCAAGTCACTGTACTAGATTTTGCCGCTGAAAAGGAAGAAGCATTAATAAACCTTGGTCCCCGCATCGATGGTTGCACAACTTTCTGAATATACTAGGAAAAAATGATTTGTTGGGTGAACTTTATGGTTTTTGAATTATTTCTCATTAAAAACAGAATGGGCTCTCTCTGTCTAGAGGGGCCCACACCAAGTCTTGGTGTCTATTTCCATCTTTCCCATTTCTCAGCAAGCTCTGTTCTTTCCCCCATTTCCCAAATAAATTCTTTTTACTGGCCTAACTAAAAAGAAAAAAGAAAAAAAAGAAAAATAGAATGGGCTTGAAAAAAAAGACAAAATCCTTACCCCCATGTCAAGAAGTTTAAAATGTAGCAAAGTGAAAAAGATGCATATAAAATAATAAAAACAAAACAACGTTGGTGACTATATTCATTTAACAATTGTTGGGTGCAGAGAATATGTAGACAGGCTACTGGTGTGTTTATTCATAACCTAGGCATGCCTGTTATTTATTATTGCCAGTTCAGGCTGGTGACAATCTATCTGTGCCCCCTGCGACCCCCACCGTCAGGTCACCGGCCTCGTCATTTCGAGAGTGAGTTTGGCAATTTTTTGGTTTCAAACAATACCTTTGCTCAAAGGACAACAAAAATTCCAACCTGATTTTTGCGTTTTACTATTACTGTTGCCATAGCAGGATTTGATCATAGTAAGAACATGTGGATTGGGGAGGAGGAAAATTCTTACTCCACTTTTGTAAAAGTCAAGTATAAGAAAGAGTAAAGAAAATAAACGGATAAAAATCAAAATAGCATGGCTTCGGGCCTTGGCTTTGTAACTTTTCCTTATTTAGAAAAGAGTTAATGATATTGACTTTATTGGCTTACCATAAGGGTTAAATTAGATAATGTGGGCAATGGGCCAGGCACACAGTAGGCATTTTATAAATGTAAATTCTTTTGCTCTTGTAGTGTTCTGAAGCTGCTGGATTCCCTTTCTTCCAATCTCCTTTTTTTCCTAGTGTAAAATTTTAAGCAGCATTCCTGGCAGGGCTCAGGTAACAATTGCATGTGAAAAATTAACTATAATGAACTAGTTATCAGAGTAGTAATTCTAGGAAGTGAAGAAACTTTGCTAACTTTTACTGACAGAGAATGAATTTTCTTTGTATCGTTAGGAGGCCACATGTAAGCAACACGGGCGAACAAATGCTGCTTGTACACATTGCCAACTCTTGCTTAATTTAGTTTCACAAACAATCTCAGCCTTAATTTGAGCTGAAAATTTAAACCAGTTCCCACAGCAAAAGATTTACTAATTTCCAATTTGATTTTGATTTCTTTTTAAACCCTCTGTTGATTGAGCTGGTCGGATTGAGCAACAAGGTGGCTAGGGGACAAAGAGCAGGGTTCCCTGGAGGCTGTGTTTCTCTGACATTCTAGGATTTCATTGTTTCTTTCCTCCCACTCGCCTTACATGAAGATCCCCTAGGCACTGAAGTTTTCACCATTCTCTTCCTCTGCTGAACACATGGCTGGCAATCCTGATCCCTACAACAGTGATGGGTGGTTATGCTTAATTATGGACCCTCCCAGGCATGATTCAAGCAGTCCTGGCTGCCAAGCCCATCTCTGTCCCTAACTTGGTATGTGATTTCAGGGGAATTAGGCTCTCAGTTTTCTCATCTTTAAAATGGGGATTATAGGGGAAGCGCTGTGGCTCAAATGGTCTGGCTCCCGTTTACCATATGAGAGGCCCCGGATTCGATTCCTGGGGCCTCCTGGTGAAGACAAGCAGGCCTGAGCTGATGGCTCGTGCCTGACCTGACGGCCTGCGCGGCAAGATGGCACAACAAAGGGAGACAAGCAGACACAGAAAAACACAAATCAAATGGACACAGAGAGCACAAGCAGCAAGGGGGGAATAAATAAATAAATAAAAATAAATCTTAAAAAAAAAAAGGGAATTATAATAATACCCATCTCAAAAAAATAAAAAAAGAGCACAGCATGGAATATAATAAGTGCTGGTTAAATGGTACCTGCCATTATAATTGCAAGCTAATTAATGGTGATCATTTACGCTCACTTGGCATCTTATTCAGGGAAGAGGAGGGCATCCCTTGGGAATGGAGCATTTCTTGCTGACAGGCCCTGAAAAAGCAATGTCAGACACTCTGAGATCTGGAAAAGGGGGGATCTTTTGCTATATCAGCCTCACTGCCTACTAGGTGACATCAAGCTCCTCCTTTCTGAATAGAGGACAGAGGGGCATAGGAAGTTAGGTGTTTGTTGAACTACTTCATTTACAATAATTTAGAGTTGACAATAATTACTCTATTAGTTTGGGTTCCCTAGGAGCTAAAGATTTGACAACAAGTAGTTTATTTGGGATGTGAAGGAAATACCAGTAGTGGAGTGGGAACGTGAGGCAATCCAGCTACCACTGTGGGTGGAGCTTACTCCTGCTAGGGAAACTCAAGAGCCAGTGCAGGCCACACACCTCAGAGTTATCACAACCAAGGGGCGTGGACGCTGGGAGTATTTATGTGCCAACTCCTGGCAGTCACAAGTTAAGGGTTGACCCCCCAGAACTTCCAGCTTGCTACAAAGGAGGACAAAACATGCCTAGCCAGCCAGAGAAGTCCTCAAGTCAAGAACTGTGGGCTTGGCCATTGAAATTTTGGTGGGAAGTGGTAAGGACAAGGAAATAAATATGGGCACCCAAAACCACTTCTTTGATTGGTTCTACCATAATTTTGGAATGAGCTCAGAGAGGTTTGAATGGGAATCTTTCTGAACATACGTTCTTGAGGACACAAGAGATTTCTCTTGAAATTTGGTGTTGAAGCTAATGTTTTCTGAAAGAAAAGCTATAATGCTCCTAAGGAATTTTAAACTTCTTCCTCCAAACCACCAATCCTTGAACACTTGCTTCTCAATTAGCCCACTGCACAGTCATATTTATCCATTTTTGCCCCACATGTGTGCCAATCTCTCTGAAACTTCCAGAGAACATGACCAGTGCTTCATACAGATTCCCTTTCTTTTCATTGTCTTGTCTACCTAACTGAGCTACTTTGCATATCAGTGCTGTTCAGGAACTGTCAGGACAGGGTTTCTTTTATTTTAACTTATTATTCTGCTTCACAAAGGAAGACATGCTTTTTATTCAAAACCTTAGGTGACTGCTCAGTTGCCTGGTCTGCTTGGTGGAGCGCTCACTTGCAAAGTCTACCCTCTTCTGTACTGTTTGTTATATGGCTGATGATTGTCACTCCTCCCCAAGCTCCATGGGCATCTCTGTCTTAATAACTAAGGGGGGGGATGTAACACAGAAATGTGAATATTCTCGCTGTCCTGATTCTGTGATAATCAGGGTAGGCTAAACATTTGCTGTATTAGAAACCATGCGTGTGTCCCCAGACCTAGTTTTTCTCCCTAGGTCTTGTTTTCAGAATGCTGGTGATAAACTAAGGCTGATTTATTATATGACCATCCTGAATGGGAAAAGACTAACTTTGGGTATCTTTGGTCAACCGTAAGAGTTATAGCAGGGGGGCGGATGTGGCTCGGATGGTTGGGCGTCCATTTCCCACGTGGAGGGACCTGAGTTCGATCTCTGGGACCTCCCGGTAAAAATTAAAAAAAGAAAAATATAGAAGGTGCGTGGGTTACCAGGCCCTGTGAGCGGATGCACTGCCAGGCCCCAAAAGCCACGCAGCAAGATGATGTAACAGGAGAGTGACACATGGGAGAGCCAAGACGAGACGCACCAAAAAAATCAGGAACTCAGGTAACGCAGGCTGTAGGGCGCCTCTCTCCCACATCGGAGGTATGGAGGATCGAATCCCAGTGAAGACAGGAGAAGAAGGATGAGAAGAGAGGGCAGGAAACAGACACAGAGTCGCCCAGCGAATGGGCACAGAAACAGCAAAAACGGGGGCGGGGGGGAGATAAAAATGAGTAAAAGCAAATAAATAAGCAAATCCTTTAAAAAATGTATAGGGGAGGAAGATATGGACTATAGTTAGTAGAAATACTTTGACGATGCTCTTTCATGATTTGTTAACAAATGTTTCACAACAATGCAGGGTGTTTGGGGGTGAGGGGGGTGATGTGTGGGAGCCCTGTATGATGTTATGCATGTTTGTTTTGTAAGTTCACGATGTTCATTGAGCAGTTGTAGTTTATGTATGTTCATGTATGAATGATATATTTCAATAAATTGTTTAAAAAAATAAAGTTAACATTAAGTTAAAAAAAAAAAAAAGTAACACAGAAACCTCACACCTGCTGCTTCATTTTACGAGGGCTCCCTGAAGGAACAGGCTTGTGGCCGTGCCTACATTCCTGTGAAATTAACACTCCTTCTCCAGATTCCTGTTATTCTATTTATAGCCACAGGGCTTCAATTTTATAAGTGTCCAGAAAGTTCTGAGTAATGCAGAGAATTCTACATCCACAGCAAATGCAACCTTGGCAAAATGTAGTCCCCGGTGAGAGAGGAAAAACAGAGACTCAACAATCCTTTGCTTTTATTGCAATAATAAAACTGGGGTAGTTGTGTCTGAAAGCTCTGCAAACCAGATTTTTTTTTTTTTTTTTTTTCATGAAAATCTTATAGCCAGGATTTGATGGACATTGTCATGCATGGGGTAAATGGAGAATTATAGTATTCGGAGAACACTTGGCTTCTCTTCAACATTATTTCTTTCATTGTTTACTCATTCATATGTGCCTGTTTTTTATGGATAGTAAGTCAAGATATGGTCTTAAATGAAACTATATTTCCTGTGAGCTTGAAGAGATTTGGAGTATGTCTACTAGAACATTAGGAACAAGTTAGTACAATCATTCACTGTTACCCTCTCCCAAGTATTCCCACTCACTTTTTTTCAAATTAGTAAACATTTAGAAAGAACGGTGAACTGTGCTATTACTAATGTTTCTCAAAGAGTGGGCATTTTACTCAATATACAGAGCCTACTCTTAATTATTGTTTTGACTCTTTGAATGAGAAGAGAGGGCATCTTTGAATGTAGTTACACATATTTTTCTCGCAAGAAATATAGAATCAGCATCATATTTTTGAATATTATCAAATGCCTGTCTTTCAATACGGCTGTATTTGGCTTGGGAAGAGTTCATATTTCTCTTCAGTGTATCATTTTACAGGCTTTTCAAAATCCAGTGGCTCCATATGCAGCCAACAAAAAGAAAAGTATTCCATTTTTTCAGCAAATTTAATTTAGAATGGCAATTATGTAAGGCAACATTTAGAAGATCCTAGAGAAGGGCCAAAGTGGCCTTTCAAAGACTAACATTTGTGATGACAGGGACATTTTCTCTAAATCACTTTCAAGGTACTCATTATTCCCATCTCTAACTGAGCCTCCACTGTGTCAGGTAGAAGCATTTGCTAAAGCAAGTTAACCACAGAAGAAATCAAGATTTTGATTTGTTTCCATATCTTAGGCAAAGAGGTTCAGTAACACAGAAACCTAGCGTTTAAATTTTCCTTTTTAGTTTATATTCACCTGATGAAAAATAAGCCCTGTTTTTCACCTACATTTTTCCATATGCATTTATTACTCTTTTAAAAACATATTAGCTATTTCAGTTCTGTGAGTTGTCTGTTATGTGCCTTGTTCAGATTCCTATTTGTTTTATTGAGGTTTTGCATTTTTATCGTACAATATGTCAGTAATATTTAAAAGGTAGAGCATATAGTATAATAAACACTCTTTATTCAACACCCAACAAGTTTTTACTCATAGCCAATCTTGTTTCATCTATAATTCCATTCACTCTTTACCCTCTCAGATTATTTGAAACAAATTGTAGATATTTTGCTACCAACTACAAACATTTCTGCATGTACCTCTAAAATATAAATAACATTTTAAAAACCATAACCACAATTCCAGAAATACACCTAAAACTAATAATAATCTATTACTATCATTCAATGTTAAGTCAATGTTCAGATTTTCTCTTAAAAGCTTTGAAGTTTGTTTGAATCAGGATTCAGGATTCAAATAATATGTATACATGTGATTGGATGAAATATCTCTTAAGTCTTGTTTCATTTATAGGTCATTTCTTATTTTCTCTTTTTATCCCCTTGCAATTTGCTTGTGGAAGAAACAAAGTTATTTATCCTATCGCGTTTGCTATAGTCTGGATTATGTTATAGAATCACTATGGTATCATCTAAAATGCTCCTTTGACCCTACATACATTCTTATGATTTGATAATTAGATGTTGAGGTTTGGAAAAATTACCTTATAGGTGGTAGCGTACAATTTTATCAGGAGAGATGTAATGTTTGGTTGTCTTACTTTGTGTGAGTGTGATTCAATAGTCTTTGATGATGGGAAGCGGCTGTGGCTCAATCAGTAGGGCTCCCGTTTACCATATGGGAGGCCCTGGATTAGGTTCCCGGGGCCTCCTGGTGAAGGCAAGCCCGCCCGCACGGCGTGGTTAGCTGACCCAGCGAGCACAAGCAGCAAGGGGGGGATAAATGAATAAATAAATAAAATCTTTAAAAAAAAAAAAAATAGTCTTTGATGATCATTGCCAAGATACATTAATCCTGTGGAATGGCAAAATGGCGGTATTCTAATTCTATTATTCCTTCCTCATTTATCTTCTACAATACTCACATAAAAAGAAACTGCTACTTTTCGTCTATTTGGTGACCCTGTAGTTTAGTTTGTATAACAGAGTCTGAATAAATGTGTGAATCTTTGCCTTTGTAATCAAATATAATGATTTGCTTCCCTATCATTTTGCAAAAGTAACCTGTGAGGATTCTTTGTGTTGTGTTTCCTGTTGTTTGAGTATCATTGTGAATTCCTGGATATAAATGCATTTGTTGTTTTTCAACCCATTGCAGTTTTCTTTTATCTTGATGCTGAAATTGTCCTACTTTAGGGGGTCAGTGGGGACTCGCCAAGTTGGCTTCTGAGTCACCTAGTAGTCTCAGTGTCTCCTGCTTGTGGGTATGACAAGATATTCCAAGTCATTTTCCATGTTTCATATCCCAGCACTGGAGTCAGCCATTCTAGACCTTTTCAGTGGAGAGAAGCAGGATTTTATTTTCCAAGATAAAATACATCATGAGTTAATAATACTTCCAATTCATATTCAGGATCACAGATTTTGTTAATTTATATCATTCATCTTACATGGTATATCCTTTCTTTACATAAAAAAAAAAGCCTTGTTTGTTGAGGAGACTACATGTTCATTACTCATTTGTAAACTATTCAGCCTTCGAATAATCATACATTCCTATAACCAACAACATGATAGTGAAAGTTTTAGAGATTTTTGCAATTCTATTTTTTTCTTAGTGTATATCACATTGGGGATTTACAATCAAATTACTGTGTATTGAAATCAGTTTGTAAAGTTCTTCTCTGTGTTTATGCCACCAACCATAGCCTCCTTTATACTCGTTTATTTTCAACTCAGTTGTGTGGATTGCTTATTTAATTCAATTTTGTATTACATAAAATATTTCCATGACTCCAAAGTAAAATCCATTGAAAAAACATATTCAATAAGTCTAATTTTATCCTTCTCTTCACCCTATTTCTTCCTTCCTCATATAAATATTATAAAAATATTAACGTCATTTAATTTTTTTAATATTAACAGATGGATGTGTGTATTTCTCCTCCCATTTTTTTAGATAAATGATAGCATATTATTCACAGTTTTTCTCCGTCTAGCTTTCTTCATTCAACAACATATCCTTGAGATTCCTTTATAATAGTGTATCAAAACATTCTTCATTCATCTTTGACAGATGCCTAAAGTTCCATTCTGTGACTACATCATAGTTTAATAAATAAAGTTTCCCATTAATTCACAACTGACTTGTTCCCATTTTTTTATTATTATTAAAATACTTCCCCAGTAAGTTGTGTTAGCAGACAAAAATAATTTTTAATAAATCCTTTTGGTTCTAAATATAGAGACATTTAACAATGGCTAAAATTCAGAATGTGCTTATATGAAAATGAAAATCACCTCTAATCTTACCACCCCAAGATAACAACCAGCATTGTTTTTCCAACTTTTGTTCTGTTTGTACATGCCCACAACCCTAAAAAATATCGGAGATGAAGATGCATGTAGAGTCCTGTAGATTTATTTTCAGTTAATATTATAAATATTACTTATGTCAAAAACTTCTTTGTGGCCTTATTATAATTAACCACTTGTCCATTATAGACATGAAATTCCCAGAATTCATGTCTATATTACAAATAAAGAAAAGTCCTGTTTGCAGGCCTTCTTTCTATTTATGATTGGGTATATCTGGGGCACGACCTGCTATTCTGCATTTTCTCAAAAATACCCAGGCTGTCCATGCGACTGATCTTGAACAGCACTCAAGTAGCAAGGGTATAAAGATTATGATAGGCCCATATGTTGTCTAATTCCTTTAAGACAGAACTAGGGGGCTGGAATTGGTTTGAGTATTTAGATTAGATGCATAGACACCCTAGTAGTTATATTTATTGGCCTAAGAGACCTTACAAGGTAGATCCTCTGTCTAGACTATTTCAGACACATTCTTAATAAAGCTATGCTACTGGAGTGTGTGAGCTCTGGATACCCTTTTGTCCCCCTGTTTCATTTGATCCAGGGATGCTGTTCTCTGTCCTCTCAGCATCTGCCCTTAAGCCTATTATAAATGAGATGCAAATATCAAAATATGGAGGCTTTTTGCCATATAAGCTAGATAGTAGTGAAGATGGAATCAGGAAGGAATTCTTTCTCATCCTCTTCCCTGAGTTGCTGAATCAACACCAAACTGTATTGTACTTGAAGCCCTTCCAGTGAGGCAGGTGATGGGACCTGACCTGAGAAGACTCTGGAATCTCTATGTAATAGAGCTTTCTTACATTTCTTTCAGGGCCTATGTCCCCACATTATTCACTATACAAATAGCCAATTGGCTCATAGGGTACAACTGTGAATGGGAAATTTTACTTCTTTCAAGAACCTTAGAGTTTAAAAGGATAGACAGGCAAGAAAACCGGTAGTTATAGTGAGGTATGGAAAAACACAGACTATGGAATCCTAACTCAAATTTTAGGACTTTTTTTCAGACAAAGTGAAGACAAGAAAAGTGAAAATAAAAACTGAAGTCATGGAAAGCAAAGAAAGTGAGTGTAAGAAGGTTTATAGGTTAAGACAATGAAGAACAATTAAAAAGTTTTTAAGTAGGGGCAATGTCACCAAAAATGTCCAGATTCTTTGTACAAATGATTGACTTAGAGCATACGTTGGTATGCCGTATTATAGTAAAGCTGAATTCCTTTAAAGTTGATCTATTCTTTTTTTCATTGTCCCATTGAAAAGTCATTCATCACTGAAGTCATTAGGATAGACTCAGAAGACTGAGAGTCAAGATTCCAGATTCCCAGTCTTATTCTGAACCACCCGTTTAACCATGGAATATTCATTTAATCTTTGCTTCTGTTTCAACATTAAAAAATACACACACAAACTTATGTTTATTCCAGGAAATGACTAGTACATATAGAAGGTTTTATCAGATAAGTGAATCCCTTTATAGAAATATGGATGCATTTGACCCTTGACTCATTTTCTTTTAAATGCCTTGTCATTTTTTAAAATATAAAAACAAGACACCAAAAGCAATAGAAACATAATGTCTTAGAAAGGCTTTGGAGCCAGACCGTTCTAAAGTGTTAATCCATTTCTGACAACACAGGCAAATGACTTAGCCTCCCAAAGCCACGGTTTACTCATCTGTAAAATGGTAATAATAATGTCTATCATGGGAAAGGGATATGGCTCAAATGACTGGGCTCCCGTCCACCATATAGGAGGTCCAGGGTTCAATTCCTGGGACCTACTGGTAGAGGCAAGCTGGTCTGCGTGGAGAGCTGGCCCACGCGGAGAGCTGGCCCATGCAGTACTGGCCTGTGCAGGAGTGCTGGCCTGTGTAAGAGTGCTGGCCCACGCAGATAGCTGGTGCAGCAAGATGACGCAACGAAAAGAGACACAGAGGAGAGATAATTAGAGACACAGCAGACCAGGGAGCTGAGGTGGCGCAAGAGATTGAGCTCCTCTCTCCTACTCCAGAAGGTCCCAGGATCCGTTCCCGGTGCCGCCTAAAGAGAAGACAAGCAGAAACAGAAGAACACAGCAGACAGCGAGTGCAAAACAATGGGGGGAGGGGGGAGAGGGTGATAAATAAATAAAAATAAATCTTTAAAAAAAAATGTCTATCACATGTAAAGGACTGGTACCTGGTGGATAGTTGACCAATTTAACATGTCATGTCTTTTTCTTCCCTGCACTACAGTTGTATTATTATTATGTAAAATGCTATTGCTTTCCAAATTGCTGAGTTGATTTCAGGTTTTCTGATTGAAATAATTAGTAAAAAATGCATTTGATCTAAGTGAAGAACTTAGACAAGAAAAACAACCAAAAAAAAAAAAAAAAAATCCGCTAACCTTCAAGTCAGCCCAAGGATGAGTAGAGTTTACCCATAAAGATGAAATATTTTTTAGAAAAGAGGCCAATTTTCTTAATGTGACTTTATTTACTTTGGTCATTGTTTGGAAAGGTTATGTTTTAATTATAAAATTAGAAAATTAGAAAGACTCTGTGTGTCACATAATTAAAATGTGGCCCCAGGGTTTTCCAGCGGAGCATACTGGCTGGTGTCAGTTTCCTTAAGCTTGTGAAGAGACACCGGTTTCAACTAGAGGCAGCCGACTCACCAAATGAAGCCAAAGCCTTCTTGGTCATGTCCACACTGAATGGCAATTCCACTGCACTTTACCAATCATTAAAGACCCATTGCAGGATAAGAAGTTAAAAGATTTCCTAGCAGTTGGGACTCATAAGAAAGTGAAATTTAAAATATAGTATCTTCTATACAACTTAAAAATAATTTTCATGTAGAAAAAAAAAGGAATGGGTCAACTTTTACATTTACATCAAGATATGGTCCTTAAAAGTAGCACATTATGCAAATGAACTTGACTTTATTCTCCTTCCTTTTGCTTTTGTAGAGAATCACACGTTGTAGGAGATTTTCTTTTCTTTTCTTTGAACCTGGGGTCAAAGAAATCACTCTAGAGGAGAGTGCTCAAGTCTAGTACTTTAGCACAAAGAAAGAAATTGTGAGAATGAAATTGGAGGTCATAAGTGCTCCATAATGAAATTAAAAGTGGTAAGTGTTAAAAAATGGAATTTATTTAATATAAAAATTATCCGATTTCATGTTTCGTATTCTGCACAAATGATTATAGTTTATTTGTCTTACCCTTTGTGTTTTTTTTAGTCATTCCTTACATTGATTCATCTCCACATTCTTCCACTTATCTCCTCCTTTCACATCCCTCCCCCCTATGCAAACATAATTCACATAAGAGCTTGACTGTTAGCATTATCACTCATTAGAGTTGTGGTGAGAGTGGACTGAGATGACATATAGAATATATAGGCAAATGTCAGGAATTACTATGGGTATTTTTTTACCCAATTTGAGAACTAGAGCCATAGTAACTCCACACAGTTGATATTACTATTTCACGTGACTGAATGGTAATTTTAGGTTTGTTTATTGTCTGAAAATAAGAGTGTAAGGGTTGTTGGCTGAGTTTTCCCTTATTCTTCAACAGAACAGCAGGTGCACCAGCAAGGGCTCTGCCTTCCCTTCCCTGGCTGTCATTCATATCATGCTGGTTCTAGCAGTTGTGAGTCACTGAAACTCCAAGGACGTGATGTCACCTGTGGAAGGCTTCTAGTCTGTTGTGACAGAATAATTGGTCCTGGTACAAAGGAAGCATATGCCATTGATTGTGAGAACTCTGCCACTTGATGTCAGGAAGAGGAGTCATAAACAATGGCAAGTGCACCATATGCCTGAAATTGTCATTAAAATTCCTTGCACAGAAATGTTCTAGTCCTAACACTCACAATTTCTTTTTTCTATAGGATAGTCCCAGTGTTCTATTTTCCCACATTGATACTTGCGGTTCCCTGACTTCTAATAAAATCTCTGAAAATATTGAAGTATCTCTAGCCCTGATTTTCTCTGTTCTGGAAAGGGTGCTACGATATTGTCATGGCATCAATCAAGAGTGACACATAATCAAGACTTCCAGGTCTGAGCAGGCTCACTTGCTCAGCTTCATTGTTTCTCTCACAGGCAGCACTGGGGCGGGGAAGGGGGAAGCTGTCTACAAAAGATATCTCCAAGGATGCCTTTGAGTGAAGCTTAGATTCAGAATTTGGCAGAGCTCACATAATATAAAGCATGTACTCCACTACACCTCTCTCCCATAAGAAACTCTTCAGGCAGAACAACCAGTGACATCTTGAAACACTTTACAGATCTCCAAGGATGGAGATCTGAGTGAGAAGGACGTTCATAAACTCAATCATAATCATTTCAAAACTCTGTATCTGACAGCAAGATCCCTTAGTGAAGCCACAGTGGCTTGTGTATTTTCCCCAGAATCCTTTGTGTACAGAACATTTTTATTATTGCTTTTCCAAATTACTCTAAGAATAGAAGATGTTGTTGGGAGAGCCCAAATCCCCAGACTTACTGCGTCTCAGTTATCTTGGAGTAGAAGAAAAGGAAATGCAGATTTCTTCAAAGAAGGCTTGCTATTTAGCTGTTCTTGATATAATCCTGAGGCCACAGAGAATTAATGATGACAAATAAGTGATGAAGCAGGTGGCATTGTGTACTTTTCAAATTCAAGTGGGATTTATTTCATGAATTGTTTTTGCTGTTGAATGGATAGAATAATCTAAGAGAAATGATGGAAGTATGTGATAAACACCTCACTCTCTTCCATGAAAGGTGCTACTTTACATATGAAAAACTTATCTTCTCTATATTAATGTTTCTGTCTCCCCAGTTACCATAAAGTATAAAGTTTTTTTTTCATGTATGTTTTGAACAAATTATGATAATGGCTATTTAGTTTCTCTTTTAAAGATTATTATTGCAAGATGTAAAGTAAATTGTGTTAAATAAGCCAGTCTATTTTTATGCCTTGGTAGCTTTTACTTATTGAGTCAATAAACATGTTCATCCTCATAGCTAGAAATACTAGATGTATAATCAGGAATTAGTGACAACATTCCATAACTTTTTTTTTTTTTTTAATAAAAAGACGCCTTCTTTTCCATAGCGGTATTTTTTTAGAAACACTATTCAGTGTTAGCATCATTTTTATAAGTATGGCAATGAGTTAATTTTCACTGTCTTCATTATAAAAACAAAAGAAACATTTGATGAGAAAAACCACTAAGTAACCCTTTCTCCAAAATAAGCTGGCTATGTTCCTATTTTTCCCATAAGGAAAAAGTATGCCTTGCTATTCTTTGTCTATCCCTTCAATCCCATGTAAGGCAAAGCTAGACACAATTCATGTTTACAGGAATCAAAGACACTTTTATTTTTTGGTCCCCTGCCATTTCTCTCTGCCATGGGACAATTTCTTACTGTGTTTCTTACCAAACGAGGGTAGGAATGGAAAGACTGTCAAGTGCCAGTAAACCCATTTGAGAAAAGACAGGCCAAGGTTTTTCATTTTAGAAAGCCTACAAAATACAGAACAGGCTGTAGTTGTATGCTATGATGCCTTCAGTTGACACTTTTATTGTGGTGTATTTTATTACGTTACATTGCGCGTTGAGCGATTGGCTCAGCCTGTGTGTGACAGTGTCAAATGTTCCTGGTGGCAGGCCTGACCCTGGCTGATGGCTCCTTCCATTTAGAGAACATTCTGTTTTTCTGCAACAAAGAGCTGATCAAAACCCCTACTGATTGACAGCGATGTATGCTGCTTTTGTTTTTAATTCCTGAATACTTGACACTCTTAAATGGTGCTTTAGTCAAGAAAGAGGCCAATTTCAAAAGCAACCTTCCTTTAGAATTCAGGAAGCAAGGAAATAGACTGAGGATGACCTTCAGTTCTGATTATCTCTAGTTTTCATTTAAATATCGGATGGAAAGTTTTTGAAGCATGCTGATTATGTTATTAGTTACTGACCTTAGTCTTGGGAGAAAAAAGTAGTCACCACATCAGTGGCGTGGCTATTTTTGACTCTAAATGTAGGCAGGAATGTTAAGAATTGCCCAAATTGTTTACAGCAACAGGTTTTTTATTTGAGAAAATAAAAGAATGAATAGTACAATCCCTACAGAGTTAGGCTTAGATTTTTGGGGAAATGAATAAATTCCCATATGAACATATTGGAAACTGTGCAAATTTAATTTCTTCTTTATTGTCGTTGTTTGTGTTTGATGTTCCACCGAGATGCTGAAGAAGACTCAAGGGACTGGGGTACTTCTAGCAAGCCAGTGCTCCATCAGTGGTTGGATGAGTGGATCCAGGCCAGCTCTGGTGGGAAGTGGAAACAGTGGGTGGGGCAATCATACCTGTCCTCTAGATCTGTCTGGAATCACAATAAGAGAGCTGACTACATTTTGGAAGTTTTGAAGCATATGGTGACACTGTGATGGGCATCTCCACTCAGTGAAGAACCTGTTGCTTCTGGAAGGGTTGTTGATAGACAGTCTTCAGCTGTCAGATGCTTTAGGGAATGTCTCACCTGCAGAAAGCCTCATGACTCAAGGTCATGCCCTTCTTGGCATGGGCCACATTCAAAGACTGGGCCATGTGGTCAAATTACCCTGCCTGGCCATGTCGGCTCAATTCAGAATAACCGGGCTGGGCAGTTCTAGCTCCAGACCACCCAGTAGGGCTGACCGAAGAATGACTTGCATTATAGATAGATTTCTTCCTTTGCTCGCTCCTTTCCCCTTGCCTCCCTTTAGTGTATTTTCTTTAGTGTAATGCAGAAGTTTTGTTTTGTTTCTTCAGTTTTTAAGTTATGTCCATAGCACCTATGAATTTTCTCCTTTTAAAAAATTCTACCCTTCTGATTTAAAATTTTAAAGAATTATTGCCTTCATTATCAGCCCTTGCTGATTCTTCCAATTCAATTATCTGCACTGGAGCGCACTGGTGGCCAAGATAAACTAAAACAATGAATTATCTAAAATCCTTTGTCTTTGAAGTACTTTCTTCCTTACATTTGAATACAGCTGCTGTACATAGTGCACATCTCAAAATATAACTTTTAAATAAACTGCCTGTGGATTATTGAAAAAAAGATTGTATTTATATTTGATTCTTTCTTGGAAAAAGGTATAATCATATATAATCAAAAAGAGAAAGCATTATCTTGCATAAAAATAATATTTTTTTCTTATATTAGTCACAGCAAATATTAAAAAAGCAATGGAGTGGATATTAGGTCAGTTAAGAAAGTGGCAATTGAAAGACACTTGAAGGGAAAACAAGTTGCCATTTTTCAGATTGCATTCATAGTTTCCTTAGCAATTGCAAATAAAATGGAAGAAGAGAATTTATATGATCAGGTGGCATCACCCATTCAAACCTGGTTATTACATGTATGAAAATTTTCAAAGAAACCCTTTTGATTTAAAAAAGTTCCTATTTCTGTTACCGGAAGTTTTATTTATTTAACTTTTTGGATTTGTGAACAAAGGTCTCGGGCTTCATGAATTTGTATAGACTTTTTCTCATCGAAGGAAGATATTCATTAGGAAAGCTAACATTAAATGTGTTCTTTCTTCTCTATGTCATTAGCAGATAATCATGTTTCAGCAATAAGAGCTAAAATTCACTGCAAATGTTTTCTATTCATGCATGATACTAGTACCTCTACGTATATTTTTTTCTTTGTTTCCCCAGAAGTCTTGTGAGGAAGCTCATATTAAATCTAGGAGAAGCTAAGGATCAGAAAGTGTAAGTAATTCACCTAAGGTCACACAGCTAGACAGTGGCACACGTAACATTCAGAAACAGTTGGCCTAACTGCGGCACCCACATCCTTTCAAAAATTCTGAACCGCAGTTCACGGCAACTCTGTATCACCAAAAGGAAGAGCATCAGCTTCATGTGGAAACAGTGTGGTAGTCCAGAGACAGAAAGAGCCTAATCACTTCTGTTTCAGTGCCTTCTCTTCATCCATTTTAATAGCCATGCCATGCATAGTATGTCGAACCTGCGAGATTGAATTTAGGGCAGCTGATATTTTCTCTGAAGCTCTCCAGATAGGATTAGCCTGCTTCTTTTCATATGTTTTATTGCTTGGCACTGATTATTTGCATTGTCTTATGGGATGCTTTAATTTCTCCATTTTTCAGTATAAACAATAACTTACATAACCATTATAATATAGGCCAAGGGACAGTAACTCGTTCATCATAACATATTTGAGCACCTACTATGTGCTAGGCCCTAAGCCAGGCATTGAGAATACCAGAGAAATGAAAATAGTCACTTTCATGGTGTTTATTTTCTAGTGGGAAAGGAGACAAGCAAGAGGAATTCTAGGGACTAACTTTTTGACTGAGAAAAGTCGTAATTTGCTGTATTGAATTAATGAACTGTTGGCATTCTTAACCTGTGGACACTCTAAATAAAAGGAGTTTGCCTCGGGGAGCTGGTAGGCTCAGTGGTTGAGCACCTGCTTCACATGTATGAGGTCCTGGGCTCAATCCATGGTGTCTCCTAAAAGAAGGCGGGTGGGGAAGGGGGGGCCGGCAATTTGCCTCTTCTAAAGAAAGTGTTTTTCCCATCTCTGCCTTGAAAGTAACCAAATATTATAAAACGTTTGAGTCAAAATAAAGTGCTATTTGAAAAGCAGGATTTGAGGAATATGCTCGCTTATTAACATGACCTGAAACTGTGCATTGTTATAAATATTGGTGATTATTATATTCATTTTATGTTGTTAATTAAAATGTCATAAAGTAGAAAAATGGTCGTTTTGCCTTGTGTTTCCACTCCTTTTTTTTCCCCCAAAGGTTGCACCTCAGCATGTCCAAACTGATAAGAAACCCAAAGACCTAGAAGCCTCAAGCCCGAAGCTTTTCTGTTAACTATTCCCAAACATTGTGTCATCCTTCTCGGCATATTAGGTGGGACAGCAGCCAGTGCTGCAAACACTAATCCTCATTTTAATTCTGTCCAAAGCTTTAGTGTCATCCTTCCTATTTATTGGAGCTGGATTAGATTCATGACCCCCACCTCTACTAATTTGCTATGTAAGTTTGGCCCATTCTTGAATGTGCATCTTAGACCGTTTCTGAAAATGATTTCCTCCACAGTTTTTGGCTCTCTGAGCTGTACCGACAATGTTTGGGAAAAGAGTTTTGATGTTTTGGGTCTGTGGACTTGGCCTGAGGGTGAATAACTGGGTCCTGTTCCTGATCTCTAGGGAACTTGGAGCACAGCCTAAGAGGTTGCCTGATGGATACAATCATGGAATTTGGAACTGGAAGGGACCATAGAGACCGCCTAACTCAACCATTTCAAACAGATGCAAACTCTCCAGAGCCAGGAGGGGTCAGATGACAAACCCAGGGTCTCAGAGTGAGCTTGTGGCAGAACCCAGGCCAGAATCCCGTCCTCTCCTCCAAGGTCACTCTTTTCCCATGGCTCCATGCACTCTACTCTTTGGCAAGTCTTGATCTTAACCCAATAAATAGGATGGACAAGTCTAAGCTTTGGAAAGCATTGTAATGAGCATTAGTTATTGTCTTTTGTGAATGAGCAAACATCTGGCTTAACTCTAGTATCTGAAGAAGAGGAAAAAAATAAGAAAACCATCAACTACGTTAGTTAACAATGTGAGTGTGAATACTGGCATAACTCGATGGATGATGTATTTTATATACACATATTTTTGGTGGCTCCTAAATAACGGAGTTGTTGCATTCTTGGGTGATTACTTTGTTGCTTTTTCTTTTTTTCCTTCTTTACGTGATATTGATGGAAGAATGTTTTCTCCCGAATAAAGCCACCAACTTGGGGAATCAGAAGCTCCCCGCTTCCTTTGTTCTTATGGTTCTTTATCTAAGATAAAGTCATGTTTTCTGTTATCAATAAAGGAGTTTTAAAGCCATCCCTAATTTTCTCTGTGAGGATGTGATTTTGACAATATTAATACTTTCTGGCCTTCCTAAGGATTGATTGTTATTACAAATATCTATTAGATTAAATATTATAATTCAAGCAGATTCCTTTGTGCCGCAGATCATGTTATTCCTTATAAAATCAGAGTCTAGAAAAATCATCAATGGCATAAATTTTCCTCTCCTTTCCTCTGTTTTGCTAAGTTCACTCCCATGCTGTGCTACAATCCTTTCCCCCTATCTTTGTTCTGGGTGTTTGTCTTCTGACCCTATATAAGGATAATTAAAACGCTTAAGAGAAGTTTTGAGAAGTTGCTTCACATGAAGAGAATGTAAGGTGTGATGTACTATTTTCCTGAACTATTTGAATTTTACCAGGATCCAGATCCTAAAGCAAAAGAATTTGTAATGACAGACTAGTGCCTAGAGGAAATTATTGTTTTTCTTGGTCCTATAGATATTTCTGACCTAGCAACCTTCTCTAGTACCTGCCTCTCCATTTCACATTCTCTTCAAACCACACTAACCACAAACATGAGTAAGAAAATGCTTCCTAACTTATAGCATGTACACATATGATATCCCTGCTTTTTCCAAGCATGTGCATTTTCTCGAGAGCAGTGGAACTGAGTGCTGTTCCTCGTCTCTAGGGCACTTGGAATACAGCTGGTGACGTTCCCTGATGGACACAAACTTTCATGGCTCCCAAATTTTGTAAAAAAGTACCCACAATGTGCTGGGATCTCTCCTAGGAGTTGGAGGCACATCAATGGCCAAAGCTTACTCTCTCATGGAGGAGAAAGATAACAAAATAAGAGAAAATGGAGTAAGAAATATTGTGTCCTATTGCTCTTGAAAAATATAAGGCATGCAAGGGGAATTTAGCACAGGTCCATGTATGCAATTCAAAGCAAAGTGGTAAGGGAAGGTCTCTCTGAGAAGGAGGCATAAAGATTTGAAGGAGGTGAGGGAAAGAGCCATTTGGAGAGGGAACGTCAAGTGAAGAAGCCCTGAGATAGGAACATGCTATTTTTTTTTATTCTAAAAAAAATTATTGAAGTCTATGGTGCCTACATGAACTTACCTAAACAATGAGCATATAGTAGAAGTAGTGAACTACAAAGCAAACATGCATAGCATTTAGGACTGTCATACATCACTCCATCACCAATACCTTGCATTGTTATGAAACATTTGATACAGATGAATAAAGAGCATTGTCAAAATATTACTACTAACTATAGTCCATATCTTATATTTGTGTATTTTCCCCCCAACCCACTTGATAATTAACTCCTTTTATACATTTGTTATAGTTCATGAGAGAATGTCCTCATATTTGTTCTGTTAATCATAGTCCATCATCTACCATAGGATTCCCTTTGTTATATAGTCCCAGGCTTTGTTCAATCCATTCACAGTGTCCACTAACAGGCTCTCATTTTCATTACAAGTTGTGCTGTCATCACCTCAGTCAATTTTAGAACATTTTTATTACTCCAAAAGGAAAAATCCCATACTCTCATATAATCCCCTATTGTTGACCCTTAGAATTGATAAAGTATCTCCTTTGCCATTGTGGCAAAAATATTACAATATCACTATCATCCATAAGTTAAAATAGTTATAATTTCTCCATGTATCACCATATTTTTAATACTTTGTTATAGAAGATTATTCTTATATTTATACTTTTAACCACAATCTTCATCCACCACCAAAATCACCATGTTATACAGTTCCTCGATTATCCTCTAGCTTCATTTATGACCACAGACTACCCCTTTCAGCCACAATCACACCTGTAAATCAGCAGTGTTAGTTATGCTCACTATAGTGTGTTACCATCAACTCTT
The DNA here is from genome assembly GCA_026826555.1 of Tolypeutes matacus. Taxonomy (NCBI): domain Eukaryota; kingdom Metazoa; phylum Chordata; class Mammalia; order Cingulata; family Chlamyphoridae; genus Tolypeutes; species Tolypeutes matacus. Next base: position 13,724,129 of record JAKSZT010054202.1, read on the forward strand.
CATTTTCACACTTTTGAAAGACTTTTGAAATGAGGCCTGAGTGCTGGAGCAGAATGAGCAAGGGAAAACTAATAGGTGATAAAGTCAGAGAGGAAACAGAGGGCCAGGTGGACATTATGGGCATTTGTTTTTAATCTGAGTGTGACTGGAAGTCATTGTAGTCTTTGAGCAGGAGAGTGGCATGATCCCAAATACAATTTTACAAGGATCACTCAATCTGTTGAGCTGATGAAAGACTATAGGCAGTTACGGATGGAAAGAGAGAGACCAGTTACAAGGCTATTGCAAAAACTAGATTAAAGATGACAGTAGACTGGGCCAGTAGGCAACAGAGGAGGTATGAAGAAGTGGCTTGAAGGGAGAGGCTAAGTAAAAGTGATAGATTGAATGCAGAATATAAAATAAAGAGCAGAGGCAAGAAGGACTTCATGTTCTTTGGCCTGATCAATGGGAATGGTGGAAGTTACCATTTATAATATGGGGACATCTGGAGAAGAGCACGTTGGAATGTACAACAGTGTCTATGAGACATCCAAGTAGAAATATTGAGTCTAGAGATGAAGGGAAAGGATGGAGAAGGAGATATGACTTATACATGGAATTTAAATAACCTCTTATGCAGAGTAGAGAAGACAAGAGATACATGAGAGTGAACACTCATTTTACATAGCTCTCTTCTCCTGAGAAGTCCAAAAGCAGGTAGAATAAATTACTTTAATTTCTTTTCACATATAAGGTAGGATTGAGTTGTAAAAAGGAATCTTAGACACATAGATGTGTCTGTCTATATGCACACATGCACACACATACACACTCAAGTAATAGCTCTGCAGAAATGGAGACAACATTGAATAGGCTCTTTCTGAAATTTGGCATGCGGTAAATCTAACCGCTTTTAAGCAGTTACAGGCTTTGAGCAAGTGTTTCTCCTTGGGCTCAAATCTGATTATTTGGGTAACACTCTATGTATTTCCATGTTACCATGGACAGGGTGACTTTGTGTAGTTGACTGCTCATAAATAGTAGATCATTGTTTTAACTTTTTGGAAAAAATAGGAGCAGCAACATCTTGAAGGTAATTCTGTTCCTCTGCCCCACTTGACCCACTCCTGCCCAATTAGTAGTATTGTTTGAAACTTTGGTTTTGAAAATATTTCCTAGCGGGGGTGGGGGGATGATTTCCATTTCCTTTGTGAATTGTAAAATAATGCCCTCTAGTGAAGCAAAATTTCCTTCAATGGGCCTCTGTGAACCCCAGGCACTGCTTAAGAGGTGCCCATATGTGCCACTGAACAAACTTCAAAAGCGATTGTATGGTCTACTGCTCACAGAGTACCGATAAGGGCATATTTTGAGTTGAGGCTCATCCGATAGTAAGATGGAGCAAATGGCAAGGCTTGGAACTGCCAGAATGGATAATATTCCAAAGTTTATATTGATAAGTGGGTGTGGTTTAGGGAGTAGGATCCACAAGACTACATCTTTTTACAACTCTACCTCCCACACTTCTTCAAAAGTTCTGCCCTATGGGTTAAGCCAATTACATCTTCCTAAAGTTATGAATCTACAGGCTTTCTCTGTTTCTTCTCCGGAATCAGTGCTTACTTCTTCCTGTATTGTAACTAAGCATACATTTTAAAAGTGAGTTTTGTTGGTAGCATTTTCCCTTGGAAAACTCCCATTGAGTGTTCAACATGCAATGACCTTAATTCTCATTGTCCATGAGTGGCTGTTTTTATCATTATCTTCATTTCATAGACCTGGTAACTGAGGCACAGAGGAATGAAAAACCTTCTCATGGTCAGAAATTCAGTTGCCTAGAGAACTTTCAGGGGACCCCTACCTACTGAGGCACTGTAAGTATTCGATGAAGGGATTGTCCAATTTACTGCATCAAATGCCTTATCATACTTATGCCCATTTCTTCAATGTTTGCTCACTTGACCTGGGCAAATCTCAAACTGGTCTGATTACCATTTGATGCTTTTTCATATTTTGTTGTCCCATATTATTCCTATGAAATTAAAAAAAAAACTGTCTTAAAATATGAAGTTTGTGGGAAGCGGCTGTGGCTCAATCAGTAGGGCTCCCGTTTACCATATGGGAGGCCCCGGGTTCGGTTCCCAGGGCCTCCTGGTGAAGGCAAGCCCGCCCGCATGGCGTGGTTAGCTGACCCAGCGAGCACAAGCAGCAAGGGGGGGATAAATGAATAAATAAATAAAATCTTTAAAAAAAATAAAAAAATAAAATAAAATATGAAGTTTGAACTTCTATGACTCTAAGAAATGTGATCCCTAAATTCACACCTTTCAGCAAATGTTTAGGAAGAGATTTAAAAAATGGATCACACTACTACAGCAGGTGTGTGAGGAAAACGGAACTGTTGCATACTGTCGGTTGAAGTGTAAATTGATACAAAGTTTTGGCAATACCTAAAACAAATTAAATTTGCATTCCTTTTTATCTAGTAATTCTCTCTCTTGAAATCTATCATCCCAATACATTCAGCCGGCTCCTGGAGTCAAGATATCTGGGCTGAGATGCCTGAGCCAGGATATTTGCTTATTGCAGCTCTACCGAAAAGTAAAGGACCCTCATATGGCTTTTTAAATAATAAGAATAAATAAAATAAGCTCTGAATTTAAGTTTATTAATTTTCTGATGCTACAAGAGTTAGCCTTTCTTATTAGGAAAATAAAAATTAAAACTACAATGAGATATCATCTTACACCAATTAGACTGGTGGCTATTAGAAAAACAGAGGACTACAAATGTTGGAGCAGATGTGGAGGAAAGGAAACACTCATCCATTGCTGGTGAGAATGTAGAATAGTGCAGCCATTGTGGAGAACAGTTTGGCGTTTCCTCAGGAAGCTAACTAGACAACTGCCATATGACCCAGCAATCCCAAGCTGGTTTGATACCCAGAAGAATTGAAAGCAGGGACACGAACAGATATATGCACACCAGTGTTCATAGTGGCATTATTCACTATTGCCAAAAGTTGGAAGCAGTCCAAGTGTCCATCAACAGATGAATGGATAGGTAAATTGTGGTATATACATACAATGAAATATTACTCAGCTGTAAGAAGGAATGAAGTATTGACACATGGGACAATATAGATGAATCTTGAAGACCTTATGTTGAGTGAAGCCAGCCAGACACTAAAGGACAAATATTGCATGGCCTCACTGATATGACCTAAGCTAATTGAGCAGACTCAGAGAGCCAGAGTCTGGATGATAGGTAATCAGGAGACAGAGAGTAGAGTATGGTGAGTCAATAATCAATATGGGTAAAACATATGATAAGGTGAAAGGGAGGGGTTGGCAGTGGATGGAGGTGATAGTGGTGCAAGGATATGAGTGGGGTCCGTGGTGCTGGAATGTGAAGGTGAGCAGGGTGGGCTGGCTAGGTGGACTATGCATGAAATTGGGGGGGAGGGCTGGAGGAAGGAACAGGTAAACTATGGGGATTTGTAGGTCTGTGGTTAAAACTACAGTGAGTAGGAGAGGAAGGAACAGAAAAGATCAAATGGGGCATTTAGTGGTCATGGGAAATGTTCTTCATTACCTTACAGTAATGGACATAGAACATGGTAAAATCATCAATAAATATTAAACTGTACCATCTAAAATGTAAACTATACTGTAAACCATTAAAAAAAAAAAAACTACAGTGATGGGAATGTTCTTTTAGCAAATACAGCAGGGGAGGGTTATTGGTGTAGGGCATCAGGGATGGGGGGATATGTAGGAGAGGGCACACCAGGGGCATGCTTCTATGGAATATGGAAGTGTTCATCTTGTTTAATAAACAAAATATTAAACTAGCATCCTGGGGAGTCCTGCTAGGTTCTCAAATAGAGGATCAAGAGTCTCTGGAGAACATAGGCATTGCCTAACAAAAAAGGACAAACCAATATGTCAAGCCCTCAATATTAATGCATGTAACTGTCAACCTTATTCTTCAAAAACTGCAACCGAGTTGTTACCATGGGTTGCGAGGGGATGGGGAGGGAAGAATGGATGTAGCATGGGGCATTTTCAGAGCATTGGAATTGTTCTGCATGATCTTGCAATGATGGAAACAGGCTATTATGCATTTTGTTAGAATTTATAATAGTTTATGGTACAGAATGTGAACCATAATGTAAACCATTGACCATGGGTGGTGGCAATGCTTCAATATTTGTTCATCAATTGTAACAAATGCACCATACTCATGTAAGATGTTAATAGGGGAAAATGTGAAGGGGGAGAGGGTGGAGTAGATGGGAATCCCCTATATTTTCTAGGTGAATTTTCTGCTACATAAAGCTTCTTTGAAAATAGTGAAAAAAATAACACAGAAGAAATTGTCATATACATAAAAGATAACAGAGCTTATAGGAATAAAAGGCACAATGCAAATTTTTAAAAAATTTAATATGTATTTTTAAATTTTTTTCTCTTTATTTTATTTTATTTTTAACTTTATTTTGTACATTTAATAATTGAAAACATAAACAATTAAAAACTAAAAAGTAAACACAGATGAATAAATATATACATTTCTCAATTAAATGTAATGGATACATGTAATTTTTTTTTTTGAATCAAACAATATATTACACAATATATTTGGTTCATAGTAATGCAGCTGTAAGAAGAAATGAACCTGGAGGACATTATGTTGAGTGAAGCAAGCCAGACACGAAAAGACAAATACTGTATGAATGCATTACTAATATATCTTTTATTTTGTATTTTTATCTTCTTTCTTGCTTTATTTATCTATTTATTTATTTGGCTTTGTTTTGGGAGATGTTTTGGATTGCAGAAGAGTTGCAACTGTGGCAAGGGAGGATCATTGGTGGGGAGATGTGGGGGGAGGGATGCCCCTGGGGTATGCCTCTGTGGAATATGAATGTGTTCAAGTGGTCATAGGTGCTGTCTCAGTGGATGGAGATGCAAACAATAACCAAAAGAATATTGAATTCCTATCTTACAGAGTCCTGCTAAATTCTCTAACAGAGTGGCAAGAATCCCTGGAGTACATGGGCAGTGCCTAGCAAGGGAAGACAGACCAATAAGCCAGGTCCTTGATATTGATGCTTATATTTATGAACCTTGTTCTTGTGAAATTGAAACTTAGCCTAATATTATACATTGCCAAAGAGTTACCTCCTGAAAGCCTCCTTGTTGCTCTAATGCAGCCTGTCACTAAGCCAAAGTCAGCATATAAACTCACTACCTTCCCCCTGGTGTGGGACATGACTCCCAGGGATAAGCCTCTCTGGCATCAAGGGATTATTACTAAGTGACAGCTAGCAATGCATTTGGAAAAAGACACTTGACCAAAAGGGGAAATACTAAATACAAATGAGTTTTATGGCTAAGAGATTTCATATTTCATTCCAGAGGTTACACTTATATACATCTCAGAAGGATCTCATTGGCTGCTACAGTATACAGTGCCTCAAGCTGGGGGCCTCCTGAGGGCTCTAAAGATACCTGGATACTATAGATAGGGCAGACAACCCCAGGAATTTGGCACCCTGTCAGTGGGCCTTACCTTGGAATATATGATAACCTATCCCCCCAAGGTATCAGACTTGGTCTCATTTATAATTTTCCTATACGTGGTTCTTATGCTCCTTTTATTTGAACATGTAATTAACACTATACCCATGAAATATGTGTCCCAGAGACTTAAATCTTCTGGACCTTCATTTACTGGTTGGTCCCTAAATCTCAGCACAGTTGCAGCCAACACCTACCCTTCAATTCATTGGACTCACCCAGGACAACTAACAAAAGGATGATGATAGATAACACCCATCCTCTAAAACAGAGAATACAACTGCAAGTGAGACATTTCCATCCATCTGCCCCATGGGATCTAAGCATCCTCTCAATTGGAAGCAGTGTGGGCATCACCATCCCCAAAATCCTCAAGACTGAGGAATGAAAAACATAAGGGGGAGGGGAGACTTCTGGGAAGATGGTGGACTAGTAAGACATAGGAATCTCTTCTCCAGAAAAATAGCTAGAGGACAGGCTGAAACAGTCCCGAAAAAGATCATATAGGGTTTAGGACAGCAGGTGAAGGCTGCATACCACCCAGAGCAGAGAGGGACAAAAGAAGGAAATCGCAGTGACAGAACCATGAGTTGGAACCAGCAGCGGCTGCTGCTGCCGGCAGCCTCCCCCACACTAAAGACTCTTTAGAATTCTCAGGCCCCTGGGCCTGCGACTACAGACAAAGGGGGCTCCAGGGATCTATGCCCCCAGGAAAAGGGAGAGAGAGGGACACAGCCTAAGGCTGACTCAGGTTCTGACCCACAACTTTGGGCTGCAGTGCCCCACAGGCCCTTCCAGGCCAGGTGGGACCACATGGTGGTTTGCCCTGGGAGCCAGCGAAGGACTGGAGAAATCCGACCCTCGCAGTCTCCCTCTCTTCTAGCCTGGATTGATTGTTGAGGACTGCACAGGAGAGGGGAGAGAGAGCCTGGGGCTGACTCAGCTTTTGACTCTCACATTTGGTCTGCTGTGTTCCAAGAGCCCTTCCAGGCCTGGCGGGGCTGCGCCATTGTTTGCCTTGGAGCCTGCAAGGGGCTAAAGATATACAAACCTCCCAATCTCCTCCTCTACTAACAGGGACTGATAGTTGAGGACTCAGAGGGGAGTGGATATATTTCCTAGCTGGGAAAAGGGAGGGGGCTGCCAGAGAAGACTGGAGAACTGTCTCAGAAAATTTGAATTACAAGGCTTTTACCGTCCAGACGGGTAGCTCTATCACATTGATCTGGTCTGAATGGCAACAAATACACTCTGACCAGGCATTGAATTGAGAGCTGCCAAAGAGCACCATCTCCTGGCAGAACAAGGAAGTGTACATAAGAAAATTAAAAATAAGGAGGAGAGGCTTTTCCTGGCTTCTATAGCCTCCCTGCTCAAGGCCCTAGGAAGCAACTCTACAACCAATTACTGGGTCCGGTGCCCAGTTTTGAGCAACCAGCAGGACAATCCTAACAATCCAGGTAAAACCAAAAATCAAAGAGCTGTGGTAACTCACAGCCTCCTGCCACTAAATCCCCACAAAAGAGAAAGATATTGAGAATCTGAATAAACTACATCATAACCAGATGCTTAAGCACCAGCAAAAAATTATGAGCCATACTAAGAAAATAGAAGACATGGCCCAAGGAAAGAAATACATCAAAGTCCCAGAAGAGATGCAGAATTTGAGAGAACTAATCAGTGGGATGAGCACAAATTTCAAAAATAACATTAATGAGTTGAAAGACAATATAGTTAAAGAGATAAATGATGTCAAGAAGACAATGAGTGAACACAAAGAAGAATTTGAAATCCTGAACAGAAAAGTAACAGAGCTCATGGGAATGAAAGACACAATAGGTGAGGTCAAAAACACATTTGAGGCATACAACAGCAGACTCGAAATGACAGAAGAAAGAATAAGTGATACTGAAGACAGAGCAGCTAAAATTGAAGAGAGAAAAGAACAGAGAGAGAAAAGAATGGAAAATATTGAGCAGGGGCTCAGAGAGTTGAAAGACAAAACAAAATGCAACAACATACATGTCATGGGAGTTCCAAAAGGGGAAGAGAAGGGAAAAGGGACAGAAAAAGTATTTGAGGAAATAATAGCTGAAAATTTCCCAATTCTCATGAAAAAATGAACTTACATGTCCAATAAGCACACCATACCCCAATCAGAATAAATCCAAAGAGACCTACACCAAGACACATACTACTCAGAATGTCAAATGTCGAAGATAAAGAGAAAAATCTCAGAGCAGCAAGAGAGAAGCAAATGATCACATACAAGGAACGTCCAGTAAGACTTAGTGCAGATTTTTCTTCAGAAACCATGGCGGCAAGAAGACAGTGGTATGATACAATTAGGAAACTGGAAGAGAAAAACTGCCAGCTGAGAATTCTTTATCCAGCAAAACTGTCCTTCAAATATGAAGGTGAATATAAAATATTCACAAACAAACAGAAACTACGAGAGTTTGCAAAAAAGAATCCACCTTTGCAAGAAATATTAAAGGAAGCCTTAGAACCTGAAAGAAAAAGACAGGAGAGAGAGGCTTGAAGGAGAATATAGAAGAAAGAATAGCAGAAAGGATAACCAAAAGAGTAAAAGAGGGACAAAAACAAGGTGACATATGAAAACCAAAGAATAAAATGGAGGAAGTAAATAGTGCATTTACAGTAATATCACTGAATGTGAATGGATTAAACTCCCCAAAGATACAAGCTGATAGAATCTATTAAAAAACATGAGCCATCCATATGCTGCTTACAAGAAACTCACCTTAGACCCAGAGATACAAACCAGCTGAAAGTAAAAGGTTGGAAAAAGATATTCCATGTGAATTGTAACCAGAAAAGAGCAGGGGTAGCTATACTAATATCAGACAAAACACACTTTAAATGCAAAAAAGTTATGAGATACAGAAGGCTATTATATATTAATAAAAGGGACGATCCAACAGGAAAATGTAGCAGTCATAAACATCTACGCACGTAACCAGGGTGCCCCAAAATATATGAGACAAACTCTGGCAAATCTAAAGGGAGAAATAAACATTGCTACAAGAATTGTTGGAGACTTCAAAACCCCACTCACATCATTAGATAGAACAACTAGACAGAATATCAACAAGGAAACAGAGAATTTGAACAATATGATAAACAAGTTAGAACTAACAGACATATACAGAACTCTGCACCCAATCTCAGCAGGTTATACATTCTTCTCAAGTGTCCATGGATCTTTCTCCAGGATAGACCATAAGTTAGGTCACAATTCAGCTCTCAATAAATATAAAAAGATTGAAATTATACAAAGCACCTTCTCAGATCATAATGGAATGAAACTAGAAATCAATAGCAGACAGGAAAAAAGGAAATTTGCAAATGTGTGGAGACTGAACAACACACTCCTAAATATTCAGTGGGTCAAAGAAGAAATTGCAAGTGAAATCAGTAAATATATTGAGGCAAATGAAAATGAGAACACAACGTATCAAAATTTATGGGATACAGCGAAGACAGTCTTGAGAGGGAAATTTATAGCCCTAAATGCCTACATTAAAAAAGAAGAAAGAGCTAAACTCAAAGATTTAACTGAACAACTAGAGAAACTAGAAAAAGAACAGCAAACCAATCCCAGAGCAAGGAGAAGGAAAGAAATAATAAAGATTAGAGCAGAAATAAATGAAAATGAGAACAGAAAAACAATAGAGAAAGTCAACAAAACTAAAAGCTGGTTCTTTGAGAAGATCAATAAAATTGGCAAACCCCTCGCTAGACTAACAAAGAAAAAAAGAGAGAAGATGCAAATAAATACAATCCAAAATGAAAGGGGGGAAGTTAAAAATGACCCCACAAAAATAAAAAGAATCATAAGAGGATATTATAAGAAACTATATGCCAACAAACTAGACAACCTAGATGAAATGGACAAATTTCTAGAAATGCATAACCAACCTACACTGACGCTACAAGAAATACAAGAACTTAACAAACCCATCAACATTTAAGGAGATTGAATTCATCATCAAAAATCTCCCAGCAAAGAAAAGTCCAAGACCAGATGGCTTCACAGGTGAATTCTACCAAGCATTTCAAAAAGAATTAACACCAATCCTGTTTAAACTCTTCCAAAAAAAAAATTGAAGAGGAGGGAAAACTACCCAACACATTTTATGAAGCCAACATCACCCTAGTACCAAAGCCAGACAAAGCTTCTACAAGAAAAGAAAATTATAGACCAATCTCTCTAATGAACATAGATGCAAAAATTCTCAACAAAATACCTACAAATGAATCCAACAGCATATCAAAAGACTTATACATCACAACCAAGTGGGATTTATTCCTGATATACAAGGCTGGTTCAACCTAAGAAAATCAATCAATGTAATACACCACGTTAACAAATTAAAGGGAAAAAACCACATGATCATCTCAATAGATATAGAAAAGGCATTCAACAAAATCCACAATCCTTTTTTGAAAAAAACACTTCAAAAGATAGGAATAGAAGGAAAATTCCTCAATATGATAAAAGGCATATATGAAAATACCCACAGCCAACATCATACTCAATGGGGAAAGATTGAAAGCTTTCCCTCTAAGATTGGGAACAAGACAAGAATGCCCACTGTCACCATTGTTATTCAACATTGTACTAGAAGTTCTAGCTAGGGCAATTAGACAAGACAAAAAAATTAAAGGCATCCAAATGGGAAAAGAGGAAGTAAAACTCTCACTGTGGATGACATGATCCTGTACTTAGAAAATCCTGAAGTATCCACAACAAAGCTACTTGATCTAATAAATGAGTCTAAAAAAGTGGCAGGATACAATATCAACATGCAAAATTCAGTAATGTTTTTGTACACTAGTACTGAACAACCTGAGGAGGAAATCAGGAGAAAAATTTCATTTTCAATAGCAACAAAAAGACTCAAATACCTAGGAGTTAATTTAACCAAAGAAGTACAGGACCTATATGCAGAAAATGACAAAACAATGCTAAAAGAAATTTAAAAAGACCTAAACAAATGGAAAGACATTCCGTGTTCATGGATTGGAAGAATAAATATCGTGAAGATGTCAATCTTGCCCAAACTGATTTATAGATTCAATGCAATTCCAATCAAAATCCCAACAGCTTACTTTACAGAATTAGAGAAGGCAATTACCAAATTCATCTGAAAGGGTAATTGCACCTGAATAGCCAAAAGCGTTACTAAAAAAGAAGAGTGATGTGGGAGGAATTTCACTGCCTGACCTTGAAACATATTACAAAGCTACAGTGGTCAAAACAGCATGATACATTGATCAATGGAATAGAATTGAGAACCCAGAAATAAACCCTCACTTATACAGTCAATTGGTTTTTGACAAACCTACCAAGCCCATGCTAATGGGAAAAAACAGTCTCTTCAACAAATGGTGTTGGGAGAACTGGATATCTATAACCAAAAGAATGAAAGAGGACCCCTATCTCACCCCCTATACAAGAATCAACTCAAAATGGATCAAAGATCTAAATATAAAAGCCAGGACCATAAAACTACTAGAAGAAAATGTAGGGAAACATCTGCAAGACCTTGTAGTAGGTGGTGGTTTCTTGGACCTTACACCCAAAGCACGTGCAACAAAAGAAAAAATAGATAAATGGGATCTCCTCAAAATTAAACACTTTTGCACCTCACAGGACTTTGTCAAAAGGGTGAAAAGGCAGCTCACTCAATGGGAAAAAATATTTGGAAATGACGTATCTGATAAGAGTTTAATATCCAGGATATATAAAGAGATGTTACAACTCAACAATAAAAAGCCAAATGACCCAATTAAAAAATGGGCCAAAGACTTGAATAGACATTTCTCCGAAGAAGAAATACAAATGGCAAAAAAAAAAAAAAAAAGACCCATGAAGAAATGCTCAACATCACTCATGATTAGGGAAATGCAAATCAAAACTACAATGAGATATCATTTCACACCTATCAGAATGGCCACTATGAAAAAGACAGAGAACTACAAGTGTTTGAGAGGACGTGGAGGGATAGGAGCACTTCTTCAACCTCGGTGGGAATGCAGAATAGTACAGCCATTATGGAGGACTGTTTGGCAGTTCCTAAAGAAGTTGAATATAGACTTGCCATGTGACCCTGCAATACCACTACTGGGTATATACCCAGAAGAACTGAGAGCATGACATGAACAGACATCTGCACACCGATGTTCATAGCCACATTATTCACCATTGCCAAAAGTTGGAAACAACCCAGGTGTCCATCAACAGTTGAATGGATAAACAAACTGGTCTATTCACACGATGGAATGTTATGCAGATGTAAGAAGAAATGAAGTTGTAAAGCATATGACAACATGGATGAACCTGGAGGACATTATGTTGAGCGAAGCAAGCCAGACACAAAAGGACAAATACTGCATGATTGCATTACTATGAACCAAGTATATTGTGTAACATATTGTTTGATTCAAAAAAATTTTTATATGTATCCAGTACATTTAATTGAGAAATGTATATATTTATTCATCTGTGTTTACTTTTTAGTTTTTAATTGTTTATTTTTTCAATTATTAAATGTAAAAAATAAAGTAAAAAAAAAGTAATGCTCGTAGAAAAAATCAAAACAACTGAAAGATCCATATATAGATTAATTACCTAAATTATGATCTATTCATATGGTGAAATGCTAATCAGCCATTAAGATTTACACTTGTAAAGATATGTATATTGACATGGAAAAATGATCATGATATATTGTTAAGTGAAAAAGCAAGATTGTAAAACAGTATGTAAAGTATGATTCCATTTTTTGGTAAATTAAAAAAAAACTTTTAAACCAAAAAAAAAAAAAAAGAGAAGATAGGGAAGTAAACAGAAGCTTCTTATAAATCAAAAAAAAAAAAAAAAAAAACATAAGGGGGAATGCAACTATGGAGTAAATTAGACTTATTATTATTCTAGTAATGGAAGAACTTGTAACATTGATATAGAAACAGTGGTCACCAGAGGTTTTGAGGGGAGGGAGAGGGAAGAATAGGTGTAACAGGGGGCATTTTTGGAACATTGGAATTGTTCTGCATGATATTGCAATGACAGAAACAGGCCATTATACATTTTGTCAAAACCTATAAAATTGTGCAGTGCAAAGTGAACCATAATGCAAACTATAGACCATGGTTAGTAGTAATGCTTCATTATGTGTTTATCAATTGTAGTAAATGTACCACACTAATGAAAGATGTTGATGGGGTAAATGTGGGAGTGGGTGGGGGAGAGGGTGAGGTATATGGGAATCCCCTATATTTTCACTGTAACATTTATGTAATCTAGTGCTTCATTAAAAATAATAATAATAATAATAATAAAGGGGAAAAAAGAGTTAGCCTTTCTATGTTAAAAAAAATTGGAAACCATAGTTAAGTAAGAAAGGAGGAAAAATAAAGTGTATTTTTTGTGTCACCACCCAGAGATAACTTAAAAATTTGATGTGTTTTCATCGAGTTTCTTTGCTGTACACATTTCATGTACCAACACAACAGTTTGCCTGCTTTCCCTACATAACTTTATAACAGTAGCATTTTCATTTTATTAAAATTTTCCATAATAATCATTTTTAATAACTATGAGCTCCCCATTATGTGGCAATATCATAAGTTAAACTTTTTCTTTGTGTAGAATCTTTGTTTCCAGTTTTTCTTTGACGTACTCTGATGTTAGCAAGCCAAAAATACGTATATACTACATTTTGTTAATTTCTCTGTCCCATGTATCCTTATGGATTTTGAGTTTGCTGAAGTTTGATTAATAAGGTGAAGGTTAGTACATTCTAATCTGTTTTCCTCTTGGTAAATCACCTTTATGGCTGGTATAATAAGCCAAGGAGTTATAATCATGGCAGGGAATGCATTTCTTTCTTTTTTTCTTCATAGCATTTGATTTTAAGGTGTATCCTTTTTGGTGTTAATTGAAACCTAGATGAAACTATTAGAGATGATGCAAGGCACAGTGTTCAATAAACAGTAGGTGCTTAAGACAAGGAAGTCATCATTACTGTCACTTGTTGCTCATTATTCACACTTTCTTTTGCTATCATTGCAGTTTTTATTTTCTTTCTTTCTTTTTTTTTTTTTTGCCATATGCTTTCTCTTCACTTCTAGTCAAGGATTTTTTCCCCTCAGCTATAAATTGTATTACGCTTATGTGTTTGTTTTGTGTAATAACTACATTTCATGCCCTTTCTCTTCTGTCCCTTTCCCTAGCCCAAGTATTGCTAAAATGTGAATTGGAAATTACCAGCATAAAAGTGAAAATTATGACAAAAGCATGATTTCTAGTGGTTCCTACATATCTAAAAGAGTTGGTATTTTTAAAATCAGAAAATTTTAAATTGCTGCTTTTTTCTTATCTTAATATTTCTGTAAAAGTTTGCACAATACTTCACAACATGCAGTGATGAGGCCATTGATCCATTAGAACGGAACCTTTTCAGTTCTCTGACTCAACTCACTAGGGATAAATTTCAGCCTCATTGTGAATGATTCTAGTGCAGAGCTCAAAATGGAGGATGCTGAGAAAGAGAAAATTATTTAGCCAAGTTGATGATAACCTGTTTAGACCTCTTTATTATACCCTGTGGCTTTTCTGGATCCTTGACTTTGGGTTTTGCCGAAGGCATTTTGTATTACTCACCAAAAAAAAACCATAAAGATCATGAAGAGCCATGCTTTTTGAAGGGGTCTATTGTCAGATTCTCATGGGAAATGGAAACTACAGAGGGACAACATAAATGGCAGGTATTATCATGCAATTTTATATGCAATCTTTGCTTTTCTATCTTTAATATAGAGATTAAAATATCTCCTTTTCTGATGGTTTAATCCTCCAACATTTTTAGTTTATAAAAATAACATCCATCGTAAAACAATAATGTTAATACAGAAATGTTTGAAGTAAAAGTCCCCTATAAATCTGTCTCAGATACAGACATTCAAAGTTGGTATATAAACATTTGCGATTTTTTTTCCATGCACATACATGCGTTGAAGGCTACATGTTTATGCATTCCACACATCTGTATTACATATACTTTAAAAGTAGCATTCATTTTGGTTTCCCCAAAGCAGATTCTAAGACAAGGGTTTGAGTGCATTTAGTTTAACTGGGAGATGATCCTGTAAAATGGAGAAAGTTAAATAGGGGCAGAAGAAAAGCCCAATAAAGTGCTCTAATAAGCAGATTTTGGCTGTGGGCAATTGGGACTCAATCCTGCTAGGAATCTTCTGAGGAGCTATGTAGAAGTCACCTCAGCTGACAAGACTTGTCCAACTTCCATACCCAATTTGGTTGAAGTTTCTCCAGGTGTACAGTTAGATCTTCAATTTTAGCTCTTCCTTCTTTTTTAATGTAAGCATTGAGGGCTATAAATTTCCCTCTCAGCACTGCCTTTGTGGTGTCCCATACGTTTTGATATGTTGTTCTCATTTTCACTCGTCTCAAGATATCTACTGAATTCTCTTTCAATTTCTTCTTTGACCCACTTATTATTTAAGAGTGTGTTGTTTGATCTCCGTATATTTATGAGTTTTCCATTTTTCCAACCATTCTTGATTTCCATCTTCATTCTGTTATGATCAGAGAAAATGTTTTTGTATAATTTAAATCTTTTTAAATTTATTGAGACCTGTCTTGTGACCCAACATATGGTCTATCCTGAAGAAGGATCCATGAGTGCTTGAAAAGAATATATATCCTGCTGTTTTGGGGTGTTGCCCTATAAATGTCTGTTAGGTCTAGTTCATTTATCATATTATTCAAGCTCTCTGTTTCTTTATTTATCCTCTGTCCAGATGTTCTATCTAAAACTGAGAGCGGTGTATCGAAGTCTCCACCTATTATTGTAGAGACATCTATTTCTCCCTTCAGCTTGGCCAGTGTGTGCCTCATGTATCATAGGGCACTCAGCTTAGGTGCATAAATATTTAGTATATTTATTTCTTCTTGCTGAATTGGCCCTTTTATGAATATATAATGACCTTCTTCATCCCTTATAATAGTTTTGCATTTAAAATCTCTTTTGTCCCATATTAGTATCACCGCTCCAGCTCTTTTTTGGTTACTATTTGCATAAAATATCTTTTTCCAACCTTTCACTTTCAACCTGGTTGTGTCCTTATACCATTGGTTGAAGATTGCCCACAGGTTATTAACTTCTCTGTACTTCCCATGGTGTCTGTGCACAGCTGAGCAATCTTTCCCAGCTTTGGTAAAAGCAGAGCTGATTGACCCCCAGGGCGTGCTTGATGAGGGACTAGTAATGATCCTGTAACTGTCCACTTCAGTTGTGTTGTAATCCGGTAGACCAACGAGGTATGGCGTGGTGCACCGAGAGCATTTTCTGCAATTCTATCCGGCCATCCTTCAACTAGCTTTGTAAAAAGAAATCTATAGTGCATCTTTGATATGTTTCCAAGTATCAAAGTACCTGCACATGTGCTTTTTTTTTTTCAATGGCAGCATTCCTTACTCGTATCAGAGAGGGCTAGCTGATCATTTGAGTGAGTACAATGCCAGCTTTTGTCCTCACTTTGTGTGTGAACATACAGGCATGCTAAATAAACCTCCATTAAGCCAAACATGATTTAACTTCCTCTAAAACAGTGCTTCTCAAATTCTAGAATGCACATAAATCTCCTGTGTGTCTTGTTAAGATTCAGATCTGGATTAGAAGGTCTAGGTGGAGACTGAGATTCTCCATTTCTAACTAGCTCTCAAGTGTTGCTAGTTCACAAACCACATTTTGAGTTCAAGACTCTAAAAACAACCTGGAGGAACTTGTACACTATGGAAGTATTTCTTGTAAAAGGCTGGAAAATGTTTTTAAAGATAGACATATTGAAGTGGGAGCCAGGAGAATCTAAATTCTAACTACAAACTTGTTGTGGGATCTTGGACAAGTCTTTTCTGTTCTCTGAGAAGATTGTGGGCCTGGTGATCATTCGGTTTCCTTGACTCCAGCTCAGTATTTTATGATCCAATGTGCACACCACTTTGCTTACACAGCAGACTCCCTGCCTGCTTAGTTCTAGAAATGTCTTAGGCCAGGCTAGCCTATAAAACTGGATTGAGGGTTTTCCAGGGTCCCTGAATGTTTAGGTTTACATGTTATCACTAGTCTTATCAGTGGCAACTAGATGAGTGAGAAAAAAACCTAAATGTCTAATAGATATTTCAAACTTAAAATATCGGAAAGAGAGTTGTGCTATCCCCCTTAAATCCTTAAGGGAAAATGCAGATGTCAAATCCCCACATCATATCTATCAGAACATATATCGAATATGCATGCAATTGGATCATTTTCTATCCACTCTTCTCTGCCACCATCCAATACTGTATCTATAATTACTCTTCTTATTTGCTGCAACAGCTTCCCAGCTAGTAGGCTCCCCGCCCTTTCTTAGCCTTCCCCTCTCTTACAAGGTTATTTTTTAAAAACAAATCAGAGCATGTCTTTCCTCATGTGAACTCTTCTGTGCCATCCCATTGCACTTAAGAATATAATCCCAATTGCCAGCATGGAGGCCCAGCCTGGCCTAAAAGTTGCATGTGATCTGGCCCCTGCCTTCCTCTCCAATGTAGTTCCATGCCACTACCTCCTAGCTCGCTCTGCCGAGCCCCACTGGCCTTTTTCTTTACCTGTACACAGGAAACTCTTCTCTGCCCGAGGGACTTGCTCCTTCCATGTGCCTGGAAAATGTTTTGAATTCTGTGGATTCTGTAGTATTTATCTTTTCTGTTCATCTGAAATTCATCCAGGCTTGTGTACATTTTATCATATTTAGCTATTGTCTTAATCTTGAACTCTTTAAAAGGATCACAAGGAAATAGAAATAGAAAAAGCAATATGTAAGCCATGATTTCTGTCTTCTCTGTCCTTACTGCCTATCCTCCTAATTTCTGATTGGGTCTCTGCCAAAACAGGTGGAGTTTTCACAGACTGTCTAATAAGTTAATTACCAGTACTTGTAATAGATGATTTAGTGCTTCCTTTAATGTGAGCTTCTGAAATTGAGGTACTTCCCTATTCCTTAATTTTATTTTGTTTCTCATTTACTGGAGACAAAAACATAGGTAGTTCCCCAATAAATGAGCACAGCAGATTTAGAGCGGAGAAAGGAAGGACATTAACATCTATAAAGTACCCATTTAATCCTTACAGTAACCTTATGGTAGCTGTATCCCTCTTTTAAAGGATGAGGAAACAAAGAAGCCAGGAGGGTTATAGAGTGTATATGTATGTATATATATATCTATATACATAGATACATATGCACATATACACACATATATATATGTATGTGTGTAGCTAATATGTAAATGCTTGTGGATTTGGAACCAGATCAGCCATGGAAATCCCTAGTGGTTTTTCACTGTACTGACAACTTTCACACTGGGTCTTTGGAAATATATATATTTTTTAGGATCATGAGTTCCCCATGAAAATGTCTAAATATTGGGCTTTCCATCCTATGACAATCTTTTAAAATTGTGAAAGTGTATCTGGATGACCAGTTGATGTCACTGTGTCTGTATTTATGTCTATAATACCATGGGGCCAAGGATACCTACTGTAATTGTCTGGGCTAATGAGGACAGAGAGAAGCTAACTTAATAAGCAAATGATGCTTTAAATCCAAATGAAAGCTGTTAGCTTGGCAAGCTACACTCAGATGAAGAGTCCACATTAAGTCAAATAGAGAAAAGTGGTGGAAGAATCAGATTGTCCCATGGCACAGAGAATATAGTCTGTGGATCTCAAAAAATTTCAGCATGTGTAACAATCAGTCGTCATCACATTCAAGCAACAATTTAGATTTGGCAAAAACGACGTCATCCAAGATATTAAATTAATGTTTCTAATTCAAATTGTGTTGGTTATGGAGGTTTGACTTTATGCAATCTTAGAATGTTTGGTTAAATAGTTGCATAGTTGCATTACAACTATAAACAGAGGCACTTACACCTCATTATATATTTATAGATATTTAAAAAGACTCTTTAATAGAAATAACCAAATGAACACTGGGGAGTCTATTATGTATAATTATGTCTGTATATTTATAAATGTATATATTTATATATTTTTACGCTGGAAAATTCTTTGTGGTTGGGGTCTTTCCTGTGCATTGTAGGATGTTTAGCAACATCCATGTGCTCTACCCTCCAGCTGCCAGTGGGAGTCCCCTCACCTTGGTTATGACAACCAAAAATGACTCCAGATATTGCCAAGTGCCCCTGGGGTGGGTGGGGGTAGGGGTGGGGGAGGGGCCTAACTTCTCCCATTTCAGAATCACTGCTCTGCACATTACTCAAATATAGGAGACACTGCCTTATTCCCTGTTATGAATTTGCAAACTCACAAAAACATCAGTTTCATGTCTACTATGAGGAAATGATCCTGATAGTTTGCGTGTGTGTGTGTGTGTGTGTATAATTTAGTTATATATATATAACCTACATTATGAGGAGAAAACCAGGCAGGAGCATGATGGTGGTGGAAGAGAATTATGTGACATTTTAAGGGTATTCATTGGCTTTCATTTTATGCATCATCGTTTGTATATTTCTGGGATCCAGTTTGAATCCCCGTCTTGATTCTCTCTGAATAAATACCTAAGGAGAGCTGTTACCTAAAACCTTTAGTGAAGACCATGAGCAGATAGCAATAGCATGCAAATAAACTAAACAAATCAACACTGTCCACGGTGGTGTTGAGTGTGATAATCAAGTTATATTAGTGGAAGCAGATGCTGAATTCCATGGGTTTTGTTCTTTCTGATTTGGGGGTGGGGGTACAGTTTGAATATAGGACAAAGAATGTATACTGTCTTCTGTTTCCTTTATAAGGTGAAGTACTTATGATGAAGAAAATTTTTTTTTTTTAACCCAAGACTACTGGCTTGTTTTATTTTAGTTTTACTTTTATTTCCAATTGATTTCACACTTCCAAAAAGATGCAAAAATATCTTCACTAAAAAGTTACTGTTTTTCCCTTCATAATGAAGAAATATCTTCTGGAGAGATTCTTTAAGATCATGTAAATTTCGTAGTTCTCATAAAACTTTCACGCATTAGTTTGTTATCCACTGATCATGCTTGCTTGAATCAATTATTATTATTATCGTTGCCAAGCGGTGATTTAATCTCACATTCCTTCTACATTTATTAGTTTGCATTCTACTTTAAGGAATAGTTTTCTCTTCTGCCTCGTTTATTTAATTATTCCTTTATTTTATTTAAGTGTGATCTCATAGGCTATTATTTTATTTTGTGGGTTATAATCATTGCTATCATTTCATATTCTGAGGCTCAAATACTTTGAATAGAGTTCTCCTCTCTTTAGTGTATTTTAATAGCTGATCTTGCCGTCCTGTTCGGATATTGGTGTAATCCAGGAGAAGCTGCCGCTTCCTCAGAGGTTGGGTGCCAGTTTTGCCTCAGTGATTTAATGAAGTGGAGCCCAAGGAGAAGAAGTCACTGGCTCCTTGGATGCTGGGAGCATTTTATCGTTCTTAATTGTGCTGACCAAGCCAATGATTCTGAAGCCTGGGGGAAGAAGTCTCTTAATGGGTTTCCGAATTTTAATGTACTTTAGGTTCCCAATTGTATGAACTTAAGAAACTTAGCGATTTGGTATCTTCTGAATAATAGCATTTATTTTATACTCTAAATACTCCCAGGGAAGTCTGAATAATATTGCTGCTTCCTTGCTGTAATAGCCCTGGTGGGCTAATTGAACAGTGGAATTGCTCCTTCGGAAAAAAAAAAAAAAGCCACACAGTTTTGATTAATGAGCCTAGCAATGAATCATTAATCTTTTTAGCTCATAAATGATAGGAACAGTGTTCTGTTTCTCCCACCCACCCCACACCCCCAGCCATGATATATTTCTAGATTCTCTTCATGATCTACTGGCCACATTTTAAGGAGCTCATCATCAATTTACTATGCCCTATGAGGGCACAATGGGTGATCGTTGTTCTTTTATGAAAATGATTTACCTTTAGTTAGTAACTGTCCTTTTTGCAACATCCTGAATTTCTTTATGTAATAATAATAATTACAGAAATAATAATGAGTTACTGAGCTTCTCCTATGTACCAGGCACCCTACTAAGCTTATAGTATATTATGCCACTGAATTCTCACAGCAATCCTCTAGGGTTATTAATATTTTCTCCATTTTAGAGTTGAGGAAATTTGCTGAGAAATGTTAAGAACTAGTCACTGGTTAATATCAGAGCCATCACGTCCCTTACTGACTGTTCACGTATCATTCCTACCCAAAATTTTCTGGAGGTTTATGAACAAAACCATTCCTTGTTGAAATGCAAATATATAAATGGTTATAGCAACAGCCCAGACTGGAATTTGTGGTTGTCTTAGGAATTAATATATCTCATGCTTTTTTTTTTTTTTTAATTCTCAAGTCCATCATGTAGCTGAGACACCATTTAGACATTGCTTAGGTTGCCTGGCCACCATTCTGAGGATAAAGTAACTTCAAGTAATGGATTGTGAGAGTTTAGGGGCAGCTGTCTACTTTCTTGGCCACACTCATGGATTGGCTCGGTAGAAATCACACTTTCTTGCTGAGATTTAGTTGTAAACTATCCAGCAGGCTGAACTCCACAAGGCAGGCAGGGAACATGGCCTAAGCAAGTCAGTCCTCAGGTCTCGCTCAATGGCTGGAAATGTTAAATGAGTGAATGAACAAATGAATGGTCAATAGGAGTTATGTCAAAAACCAGCAGAGGATGCATTTAGTAAAGCGTCCTGGGTCAAGATCTGTGAGTCAACAAGTGGCTTTGGCTTGGATTAATGTTGGGGAACTTTAGTGCCACCAGTTGTCCAGGGTATGCTGGTCGATGGAACCACAGGACTGGTGTTGATAGAAAACTCATGACTGGGAGGAGAATTGAGATAGGTCCTTTTCTCTTCTTGTTATCTAGGTAGCCCTGATGAAAAAATCATTTTACTCCTTTCCAAGCCATGTTTAAAATAAGACCTCTCTTTCACACTGATACATTTAAAGAAAATTATGATTAGGATAAGTGCCAAATAAAAGCTGGGGGTGATGATCAAAGTTACTCTTTTAAAAGGCAGAGTGGTTTACCTCATTTGATCATCTGCAGTCTACTGCTGCTCTTCCTTTTTGCTGTTTCTCTACCAAGGTCATCAGGCTTAGTGACAGCTCAAGAAATGGAAGCAAACAGCAACTATTTAACTTCCTCCCTCCACAATACCTGCACTGATAAACCTGTTTTCATTGTGAGACAGACACACACACATAAAGACATGCACACATACACACACACACACTTCTTCCAAGCTGTTGTTAAGGATCACAAGCCACCAAATGTTTTGCAGTCTGTTGAGACGCTCTTTGGAAAGGCTAGGATTAAATAAACTACGATGCACCATCCTTCACTTGAGTGACAGAACTTTCACGTACAGCTGAACTCATTTAAAAAATAAAGTGCCAGCATAGAGCTGACCGTTTCTAGTGCATGTGAAATGCATATAGCTTTACAGAGCCAGTTTCCTGTGAAATTGGCATTAGACAACTTAGGAATCAAAGGAGATCCGAGCGAAACAACAACACGACGGCAACATTTTGTAGAGAAAGCTGTGGCTTACAGATATTAAACATAGATTTTTTTTGAAATTTATCCTTATGTAATAGAGGTTAGAAGGAAGTTAGCCAAGTATGTTTTCCCTAGTGACTTGGAAAATTTTCCTGCTCCAACTTTGCAAGTTCGTCTTAACCTTGGATCCTCTTTGGCTAACAATTTCCCCTGTACTGTCAAACGACTCACGTTCTCAGTCACGAAGGTGACTTGTGCTCCTAAGTAGGTTTACACACTGAATAGCCATGGGACTCCATCCTCGTGATGTCTCCTTCACCTTACTCTCTCTTACAAAGTGCTGAGCCAGTTGTTAAATACACTCGGTTCATGTTGCGATCCCAGCCTCTGATTCAAAGAGATTGAAATCTGAATTCTGGTTGGCCTTTTAATAGCAGTGTGACATTGGGCAATTGCATAGCTTTTTCATAACCTCAGATTTCTCACATGCTAAATGATAATTCTGTTAGTATGAACCTCAAGGGTTGTTGTAAGGAATGAAAACATAAGGAACTTAAACCACATTATTACTACAATTTTTATACAGGATTGCCAGATTTAGCAAATAAAACCACAGGGTACCCACTTCGATCTGCATTTCAGATAAATAATAAATAATTTTTAATATAAGTATGTCTATGGACTTGTTTACCTGAAACTATTTGCTAAATCTAGCAGAATCACATAAAGTGGTGACAACGTGAATCTTATTTAGCAATGACTAATTTCTATAAAATGGTAATATAATCCTATTGGCAAAAAATAATTTTTAGTATATGTCCCTGTCATAGTGGTGAATTAGACTCTGAGAAAATGTGATGTGGTTTGTTTACAATATTGAGTAGTTCTCTATAGTTTTGTTTCCTGTTCTCATTTTTGACCATCAGAACCTGAGTGCAATACCACAAGTATTTGTGAGATAGTGATATATTACAATAAAACTATAGAGAGATCTCAATATTGTAAATTGTTAATTTAGCATTTTCTCACAGGAGAAACCAGCACGTCAGGGCTGATAACTGGTGATACTGAGTTCGAGTTCATGAGGTGCATGTGGAGGGAGAAGTCAAGGAAAGCCAGCAATCCAATTTGGCCACCTGTTCCTGGACCTCAGGTAATTCAAATTCAGTCCCAAAGATGTGAGAGGCTCCTTTACTCATTCGCTGCCCATTTCAACTCCAGGTGTTCGATTGATCTAGAAATAAATGAGGCCCCACCCTGAAAGAATAGCACAGCTGACTGGTGGTGCAGGCCATTAGGGGCTCTGGGCGATGTTTCCCATCCAGGATGATTCTGTGCTTGTTCTCCCAAATTAAACCCAACAAGTGATCTTGAGGAACCCCTATTAGCGATGCTGTACCCACATTAAATCTGTAATAATCAAATGCTTCCATCGTAAAAAAAGACATCCTTCCTTACGGAAATTGTTCTTAGTGCCTCAGGAGGGACAATGACCCTCCTCTAACCTCTGACCGTGCAGAACTAGGGAGAGGGAAATCACCCGCTCTCTTTTAGGGCTGTCTGCTTATGCCTTTGCAAAAAGGCCAGAGGGCATGTACTTTGGGCACAATTTAGGGGTGAAAGCCAGCTTCCTCGCAAGCCTTCCCTGTTTTCTCCTTTTGGTCTTGACACACATTCCCTGGGATGGATGCTTCTGGAGCCCCCTGGTTTAAGGCAGTGCATCTTTTTTTTCTGGTCGGGGACAGTGGCCTTCCTGGCTAGGGAATGCAGAAGTCCTGGTGTGAGGGTCAGAGCTGTGTCTTTATTTCTTCATAACAACACAGATTTGACCAGATTAACATATTCGTATGATACTGAAGTAAGTACGGCCAAAATGGCAGGCTCCTTCGCGATCTCATCTACAGGTACATTAATTCCTAAGTTCAAACATGCCGATAACATCACTAGAGGGTGAGAACAGCTATGTACAAAGTTAGTAATAAACTAATTCTCAAATATCTGATACCTTTTGGGTAGCTTGTTAACATGGGGGGCTCTGACCCCCTATTTCTGTATTCAGGGTGAAAGAAAGCATTTAGTTTTATTATTCGTTTTTAAATTGCTACAGCATTTAAAATAGACTGTTGCATTAAAAAACAATTACTCCTTTGTCTCCACATTGATTTTCATTTCGACAGGTGAGAGCCATTGAATAGCATCATTTATAGGCACTTTCCACCAGGGGTTTTGTATAGAACAAAGAATCTGATCAGGAATTTTAAAAAATATCATTTACAATGTCAGTTAATTCAGTTCCCATCCATGTGACCTTGGTAACACTCTTAAGATATTAGAACCAGTTTTCTCATCTGTAGAGTAGGGATAATAAATCTTGTCCTATCTACCTCATAGTGATATTATAAAGGGCCATGTGAAATAAAACTGTCTAGAAGCACTTTGAATTCTATAGTCTATCTGAACTTCCCTTTCAGTGTGGTTTTAAATATCTGTAGTCATATATTTGCTTTAGAGTCATTCCATACCTCTTCAGGATATTTCTTGATGCTTTGTCACCACTGGACTGGATAATTCATCTTGAGAGAGCACTTGCCCATCTAATAGTTCAAAAATAATACTAAAAATTTTTATACATAGTTCTGTGGGACATGGTACTATATCAAGTAAGCAAGAATTTGTAATCTACTAAGACCCATAGGGTGTTATGTTATCATGGGAAAAAAATAGGAATACAGTTTCCTAAAACAATTCTACTTAAAGGTAAGTTCACAGACTGTTGATTACTCATCTGCAAGGAAATGAGTACAGAAATTGAGCATAAGCTTTTTGTGATCATTTAACATTCACATGACAAATTCAAAATGTAATTTTGTGTTGGTTGACTGTACAAATAAAAAGTTAGGATTTGTATCTTGCATATCTTTTCCCTTTCTTTTCTATTAATTCATTTTATTGCATTTTACAAAATATTGATCCATGACAGATTGGCCCTCACGCCAGGTAACTTGAGAAACACCACTCTAAAATCGCAATTTAATGCCAATAAACTAGTTGCTGGATATGTCAAAGTAGTTTCCTCAAACATGAGTTCGATGTGTTTACTGTTGTGAGATTTTGAAATCGTGTTCTACTAACAGCCTTTTTCAGAATCAGTATTTCATGTCTATATAATAGGCATATCCAAAAAACACAGTCCAGACATAATCTTTGATCGAGAAATGGGTATTGTTTTCTGTTCTCCATATGCATTAATTTACTCAGCCATCTAGAAATATTCTGATATTCTGAAGTTGTCCTAAACTGCTAAAAGGCAAAAGGATGGCAATAAATCTTATTTCGGCATTTTACATGCACTAAAATCCTGAAGAAAGAAAAGCCATTTCAGGAAAAAAGGATTATTTATATGTATTTAAGTGAAAAAAAGCCTCTGTTCCCACTCACCTCTTTGACTTTTTCAAGAGCTTCTGACAAAATTCCACAATATATCAAGGACCCTCTGTACAGATGAAAAGATGGGAAAATAGATCAAAATGGAGGACTGCCTTATGATGACTTGGTCCATTAAATGTAGTAGATGTATGAAATTGTAGTTGAATACTTTACAAACTCTTTACCCCACAGAACATTCATTCAGTAACTAGGTGTAAAATGCTGACTGGGGCTAGGAATTCCTTTTCATTGCTTTAAACTTGGAGCTAAAGCAAATTGATGAAGAGGCAAAATAAATAGAACAAGGGATTCAAATATTTATTTTTTTCTCTACTAATATCCCTTTAAACCACAATCTGCTAATAGTCACTGGATTTTCAGAGAAAAAGCAGTACCATGATTTGATGAGAAGCCTGGCCCAGATATAAAAGAGCATGGGTTTAATTTCTAGTCTGTTCCTATTAAACTGGGTTGCCTTCCACAAATCCTAACCACTCCTCAAGCTTCTTTTCTTGTTTATCTATTAAATGATTAGATCGGACAAGATGCTCACCTAGGTACCTTGGGGAGCTAAGTGTCTACGAAAATTTAAGTTTAAAATAGTTTTTCAAAGTTCTTTTAAATTTCACTTATCACGTTCGAGATATTTCTGAAAAGTTGAAAGGATAAGCTCTTAGATTCATAGTGGCGATGAATCTTTTGAAAGTGACCACCATTTACATAAGCCTAAGTTTAAAAATAAAATTGAATATAAAAATATAAATGTTTATACTGTTTGTAAATTCCCATTCTGTGCAGAAGTTTAATGCTACTATCAAGTCAACAAATACATTTAAGAATAACACTGCATTTCAAAGAACAGAATTCCTTAAATGAACAATGCTGCCCAGTGCTATATTGTTTCTGTGAATACAAATTAAGGAGTTGGTTTTGCTGTTTGATTTTGAATTTGGAAATAATACTTGCTTACTGGGCAATCACTTCTGTCCTAAACTCTGCATGTTTATTATACACCATCTTGAGAAACCACTATGCATTCTACACTAAAGGAATTTGGAAATGGATTTGAATCAGAATAAAATGGTGCACTCTTGCCCAGAGAAAATTATAAGATCTGCACAGTAGCCTTAAGGTAATGGGAAAGGTTGCTTGTGATTGTGTATCCCCATCAAGGATTGAGAATTGCAGGCTGTTGGATATCTTCCAACTCATTCATAGGGACTGCCATGTGATGCAATTTACTCAGTGGGAAGCTCTGGGTTAGTGCTAGGTCCCCCAAGCTGTGGGACATGTATTTCTCATGGAATTTGTGTCAATGTAGGTGTGTACCACCCAGAAATCACATCATAAGGAAGCTCTTCCTTTCTCAGTTCTCTTTGGTCTTGATTTCTCCTAGGAGAAAGACTCGTTCTGGCACTAGCGTGCATCTCACACCTCTCTTAATTACGAATCCTCTTTGTAACAAAGTGAGTCAACCACCAGCCCCAAAGCCTTCTGAAAGAAGACAGTACCCAGTGATAATTTAATAAGATGAATCTGTCTGTTATTTTTATAGTAATCTATGTACGACAAGGGATATCAGGTTTTTAGTTACGGTGATAATATAAAATTTTATTTTACAATGAATTTATTTAACCCAAAGGTTTAAAGAAATCTTTTATGCAAAAATTGCTAAGTACATAGGCAAATGGTTGAAGCTTGGGAAACATTGGACTAGTGGAAAATATCCTGAATTGGAGGACAGGAAACTCGGTCACTAAATCTAATTCTAGCCCTGCCACTAATTGTGAGATTGTACTTGGACAAGATGATGAATCCTTCATACCTCCATTTTCTCATTTTTTCAAAAAAGTGTGTTAATTTTCTAAGTTACCTTTGGAATGACGATATGAAGATTAAAACTGAATGATGGACAATGAAATGACAGTTGAATGTACTTGTGTCATTCTTTTGTATCTGAAGTATTTCTATTTCTTTTGTCTTGACCACTCCTGCCGAAAAACAACAACAACAACAACAAAATCATCACTAGTTAGGGAAGGATAATATTTTCTCTGTTTTCTCTCTAGGTTCATGCCATTTATTAGTGGTGTGTGTGTGTGTGTGTGTGAGAGAGAGAGAGAGAGACAGAGAGAGGCAGAAAGAGAGAGAGAGAGAACAACTGATACTTAGTTGTAGAGTTTCTACTTTTACATTGTTCCTAAATACTAAAACTTATAGTTGCCTTTTACAGATTGGCTATATCTGTTTATTTTTTTTCTTTTCAATGGTGACAAAAAGGCTTAAACATTAAGTTATATCTAAAACCAAACCTAATAATAGATCTTTTTCATCTCAGGACTTAATCAAAATATTATGACCTATCTGAATATTTAGAGATGTTAAAAATAATGAAATTTCATTTCCCATCAAAATTATTTCTTAACCTGAAATAAAATTTGGAATCGTACTAATTGTGTTTTTTCACTGTGCTTTAAACTTCAAAATTTCTATAGAATATGATATTATCTCTTCACAAAAGATATTTTGCTACTACATAATATCATTTCTCTTAGAATTCAGAATTCTTTTTTTTCCATTTTAATCTCTTGTTTATCCTTGATCTTAAGATTATTTTGGCTAAAATATATTGGTTCAATTAAATGTCTGATATGCTTTGATAACACCTCATTAATCATATCAGGTTTATGGCTAAGTTTTATTTTGGGACGTACAAACAACTAAGTTCCAACTTATTAATTCATTATATGAAATTGAGAACATTCATGCACATAGAAATAATGACAGTGATTGTGGTTTGGTTTATTTAAGCACTATTACTGCTGGATTAGAAAATGATAGAAATCATAAGTTCTTACTCATTCATAAATCTTTATGTATGGTCTAGGCCAGTGATTCTCAAACTCGAGCAGTCATCAAAATCAACTAGAGGCCTATTGGAACACAAATTGTCGTGTCCCCCCCTTAAAGTTTCTGGTTAAGCAGGCCTACAGTGGAGCCTGAAAATTTCTATTTCTAACAAGTTCCCAGGTTCTGCTGCTGTTGTCCTAGGACCACATTTTAGAAGCCATTTGTCAGGAAATGGATGTAACTCAAGGGCTTGGGCTCCTGTCTACCATATAGGAGGTCCAGGGTTCGATTCCTGGGGCCTCCTAGTGAAAGACGAGCTGGCCTGAGTGGAGAGCTAGCCCACGTGGAGTGCTGGCCCGTGCAGAGAACTGGTCCACGCGGAGAGCTGGCGCAGCAAGATGACGCAACAAAAAGAGACACAGATGAGAGACAATAAGAGACGCAGTAGACCAGGGAGCTGAGGTGGCACAAGACACTGAGCGCCTCTCTCCCACTCCAGAAGGTCCCAGGATCGGTTCCTGGTGCCACCTAAAGAGAAGACAAGCAGACACAGAAGAACACAGAGAGCAGACAGCAAGCATGAAACAATGGGAGGTTGGGTGGGTGTAGAAATAAATAAATAAATCTTTAAAAAAAGAAAAGAAAAGCCATTTGTCTAGTGGAAGGCAGTATAGCAGAGCAGTGAAGACCAAGGACTTTGGCAATAGACCTAGCTTTCAGCCCTAGTTTGATACTAGTTGTGTAATTTAGACAAGTTATGGATCAATTTTGTCATCTGTAAAACAGCAACAATGCTATTTATTATGAATATTGAATGAAATAATGTACACTGAGTGCTTAGAATAATGCTTTGCATGTAATGAACTCTCACTAAATATATTAGTAACTAGTGGTGATGGTAGTTAGAGTGGTAGTAGTCAAAGTTGTAGTTAGTGGTATTAGGGAAGAATATACATGATTAACTTAGTTCAGTTGCAATAAGAGTTTGTCTTTGTTGTGAAATCTGAACAGAGAGCTTGGCTTTCACGGAGGACCTTGTTTTGGTGAGAACCATCCTGAGATAGAAGGGAATTCAGGGACAAGAAGGGAAGCTCTTTCAGAGCATGCTGGAGGATGGAATCTAGACTGCAGTTTAAGAAAAAGTTTATCGACTTGTGCAATGTCTCTCAGTGCTCAGAACTCACTGCATGTGTTTCTTTCCTTCCTTCAGCAACAAGAGCAAGACCCAACAAACCTATACATCTCAAATCTCCCCATTTCCATGGATGAGCAGGAGCTTGAGAATATGCTGAAACCCTTCGGACATGTCATTTCCACAAGAATACTAAGAGACGCTAATGGAGTCAGCAGAGGCGTAGGCTTTGCCAGGTAAAATATAGCCTGTCTTTCCTCATTGTTTCCTTTTAATTCCATTCATTTTCTAGCACTAGAGCCCAAAGGGATAGAATATAGGAGGGGGAAAAAAGTAGCTCTATCACAGTGTATCTCTGAATATTTGCCTCAAGCAAAAAAAAAAAAAATCTAATTATAAATATATTGTACTTGCAAATATATAGACCTAGGACGTTTTTATGTGTCTCAAGTTATAATAATATGCATATCCAGTTCCCAGACCTCTCTGCGCCTGTAGAGCAACGAAATCAGATACTGTCAATCTCTGCCTATGATAGAAGATTATCAATGCTTGGTATCCCAGAGTGAAAAAGCCTATGTGGTAAACAAAGCATTCAAATGATTTTGCATTATTTCCGAAGAAGAGAGTTGGTAGACTTTCTCGGTAGGGAGAAGAGAGAACAGAGGAAATATTCAGAGAAATATGAATTGTTGAAAAGTCCCAAAAAACCCAGAAATATAAAGAAGGTGTCAAGGGGGTATTTACATTTAAGCATCCCTCACTTTGCTATCTTGACATTTTAGACAGAATTTAAAAAAAGCAAATTGCACTTCTCTCATTGTTGGAAAAGGAAGAGTAGTTTTCATTTTAACTTTTTAAAATATTTTTATCAGGGAAATTATGGGTTTATGGAAAAAAACATGCATGAGATACAGGGTTCCCATATACACCCTATTATTGACACCTTGCATTAGTAGGGTACACTTGGTACAATTAATGTCAGTCCATTTTCATTATTGTGCTATTAACTATGAACCATGGTTTACCTTAGGATTCATGGTAGTGTACAGTCCCATGAATTTTAATTTTTTAAATTCTAATAACATATATACAACCTAAATTTTCCCTTTTTAACCACATTCAAATATATTTTAAGGGGACATTTACAAAAGAGGATTTCAGCTAGGAATGGTGTTAACATGATTGTACCCCCTTTGCTTTCATGAAAAACAAAGCTGGAAAACCACAGAGAAAAAGAAACTGCTCAATGGCAAAGAGCAAAGATCAAAGCCGTGTCTCCATGGCTTGGTGCATGTATGTGTGTCTCCAGCTGACTCCCTATGGATGGATGGAAGTATGTTACATGTCATATCTGGAAGTCAGGACATTACAAAAGGGTGTGTCCACCTAGAATGATCCTGCCATCACATGGAAAACCATTCCAAACCAACCTCTGTTAACCCACTTTGGAAGGTAACAAATGGTAGTGTGTATGTTAGCTGACCTCTAACTTGAATTTCTGGAGATTGTGGACCATGTCTTAAAATTCTTTTCTAATTCTGTATAATGTTTTACATCCAGTAGACAAATGCAAGGTGCATGTTTGATGATTTGCCTAAAAATAATCAAAAAGAAGAAAATCTCTCTGACTCAAAAGTTTTCATGAGGCATTTGGGTTTTTAAAACATTGATGACTATTGATTTTTATCATCAAGGCAGAGCTAATGACACCACCTGGGACTCTGAATTTTGCCAATCTAGGCATTTCTGGGTGGCGTATAGCCTGCTATTGGAGGTTTGACCAATGCAGGATGTAGCAGTTTGGCATTATGAATTCCAAAAATAGATATTGGATTATATTTGTAAACTGGTCTGTCCACGGTTTCACTTTTATTTGATTAAATTATGATTAGGGCTTTGATTGGGCCACATCAGTTGGGCATTGAGTCGCCACCCCTTGGTGGGTGGGAAGTCACAGAGAAGAGACATGGCAAAGGACTGAGGTGGGAGTTTTGATATTGGAACCCCAGGAAGTAAACACACAGGAGAAGAACAGAGAAGAATAGATATGGCTCCTTGGACACGGCAGAGGTCCTGGGAAGAGAGATAAGCCGTTTGCCTGATAGTTTGCAGCTGCAGAGACCAGAGCCCTGAGCAGCTAAACCTGGAGAGAAACAAGTCCTGGGAAAGAGATGAGACTTATCCCAGGCTACAGCTGATATTGGAAGAAGCTGGGACCACGGAGCCTTAAGAGGGAGAGGAAGCCTGAACCCTCGCAGACATCGGCAGCCATCTTGCTCCAACACATGGCAACTGACTTTGGTGAGGGAAGTAACTTACACTTTATGGCCTGGTAACTATAAGCTTCTACCCCAAATAAATGCCCTTTATAAAAGCCAACAGATTTCTGGTACTTGCATCAGCACCCCTTTAGCTGACTAATACATGGGAATTCACTGAAATGATTGTTATGCTTTACATTACACAACATGCATTTCTTTGATCCTTCTCTCTACTCGCCTTGCCCCTCAAAACACCTTCTCTAACAAATTAGTTTCTTCCTCATTTGTGCTCCTGCCGAGAAATGAATATATTTCAAATTCTCAAGAGAACACATTTTCTAAGACAATCTGTGGAGATTTTTTTAAACAAAGAATTGGGGGGCACAAAGATTGGACTATTCATTTCTCTCACGTTTACCTTTTTCTGTAGATCTTGAATTTGCTTAAAATGAAGTATGTTCTTCTTGAGTACAGATCCAAGTAATGCACATTGAAAAGGCAAAACTATAAATATGGCACCTGAGGGTCATGAAGGACTAAAGCTTACAAAATTATTTTTCTTTAGAAACTGATGAAGGTGGGAATTTTAAAGTATTATTTTAAGCCTGCTCCAGCTGCAGCCTCTCCCTCTTGTAGTGCATTTTACATACAGCATCTACAGTGTTCCCTTGAAAACACAATTCTGATCATGTCAGGGGCCTGCTTACAACCAGCCTTCAACATGGCCATCCTGAGTGATTGGACTTGCCACCTTTTCCAGCATCATCTCTGATCTCTCTCACCATCCTGGCTTTGCCTCTTCCTGCCTCATGGCCAGGGCACAAGCAGTTCTTCTTGACTGATAATACTCCCCCTCACTTAAATGTCGTTTCTTCAATGAAGCCTTCGCTGACCGCCGACCCCAGCCTTCAGACAATGTTAGATGCTCTTGTTACAGTGTCTATAAAAGTCTTGTTTGATTTTTCAGATATAATTTATCACAATTTATAAAGAATTAGATATTTGTATGTTTACGTGCTTAATGTCTGTCTTTACCCACTGGAGTGCAAGTGTCTTTAAGTCAATGCCTTTTTCAGTGTTGGGTGGATGGATGGGTGTTTCGTTGAGAATAAAATTATCTTCTATGAAGTTCCTCAATGGCTAAACTCAAAGAAAGTTTCCTTTAAAACTCTAAGCTTTGAATATGAATTAGCAATCACATGCCAATAAATTAGGTGTCTGCATTCTAAATCATGTATTTTCCAATTTCAGAAAATTGCATGTGGACTGAAAAGGAAAACATAGGTTCAAGACAAGTCAATGATTTCTTATGCCCAAGAAATAAAAAGGAAATATGAGTTTGCCTCTGTTTTTTAAGACACCAGAAAACTGAATATTTCATTCTCCATATATCTTAAAAGCTTAGGTTCCAAGGAGCAGGATCCAGATTTGTGTAATTTGATGGGATGAGAAAATATTTTTAGCTATACCGGAAAGGAGTAGATCTGCCCAATTTCCTCCTTCTTGTCCCTCTCTAACATTTGTTCTGCATTTTTTTCCAAGCAAGCATGGCTCCTGCCTGAACTAGCTTGATCATTCATGCCTTAACAACTTTGCACAAGTTTCTCTCCTCCTTTAAATAGCACCTTTCTCTATATCAGAATTCCTCCTCTGAACCACAAAACAAAGAAGATTTCTTGATTCTCCCAAGGATGGTGCATAGCTAGGGATTGTAGGCAACAGGTGCCTTAAGTTGCTGGGTCTCAAAGTGTGGTTCTCAGGTGAGCTGTGTCAGCATGTCATGTGGGAACTTGCTTGGCATGCAAATTATTGGACCCCCCCCAAGACCTGCTGAATCAGCATCAGGGAAGGGACCCCAACAAGCTGTATTAACAATACTGTAGCAGTTTGATATTTTTTACGAATTCCAAAAAGAAATACAGATTATGTTTGTAAACTGGTCAGTTCCTCTGGCATGATAACCCTTTGATTGTATTAGGTTCAGCTGAGACATCTGATTAAATTATGTTAAGATTAGGGCTCTGATCTAACTACGTCATTAGAGTATGACTCAGTGTTGACTCCCAGCCCCCTTGGGGATAAAACAGACACTCACATGGAAGTAAATACATGGAGAAGGAGAACAAAGAAGCAGGAAGAGAGAGTGCTCCATAGACACGGCCCTGGGAAGAGAGATGAGCCTGATAATCTACAGCTGACCTTGTGGAGAGAACAGAGCTGCTGAGCCCAGAAAGAAAGGAGCGCCCAGGAGAAAGATGAGCCTTATGACAGCCTACAGCTGAGATCAGAATAAGCTGGGACCACGGAGTCTTAAGAGGGAGGAGGAAGGCTGAACCCTCGCAGGCATCACCCGCCATCTTGTGTCAATACGTGGCAACAGACTTTGGGTGGAAAAGTACCTCTTATGGTACCTGGAGTTGGACTCTTTAGGGCCTGGTAACTGTAAGCTTCTACCCCAAATAAATACTCTTTATAAAAGCCAACAGAGGTCTGGTACTTTGCATCAGCACCCCTTTGGCTAATACAAAAACTGTCAGGTGATTCTGCTGTTCTTTAAAGTTTGAGAAGCACTGCCCTAGAGCATGAAGGTTGGTTCTCAGAATCATTTTGAGGACCTGTGAAAACACAGATGGCTGGGCCCCACTCCATCTTCCTTCCTATTCCTCATGGGTAGGGACCGTGCCTTATTATTCCTTATATCTGTTCCAGCTCCTCAAAGGTGGACTGACATATAATCGACCTTGAGTAAAAATTTTAATGAGGAAAGAATGAAGTCAATTCAGTTTGTTTTGGTTGTTGTTGACTGTAACAATATGCATGGAAACTGCATTTGGTGATCATGATAAGACAATATCTCATACAGGTTTTCCCCGAACATTAGAAAAAACTACAGTAGCTTCTGCCCCGTTGTTGTTGGTTCACAAATTGTTTCTTCCTCTGAAAGTTCACAGTGACACGGGCATTATTAAAAGAATCTTCCTAATTGATTGGGAGAGCAGCCAGCATGTCATTGTACCTGGCCAATTGCCGTACAAAGCTCAGGAATTTATGTCTATCTTGAGTCAGGAAACCTGACTAACCCTTTCAGCAGGCTTCATTTTGAGTATTACCATTGGTCACTTCTAACCACCAGATGTGGTCCTTGATTCATGCGCAGGAAACTCTAAAATTCCTTTGACTAGGAAAAAAAAAACAAAAAAACCTGCCCATTATTATTTTACTTGCGAGCTATACATTAATCTTCTTTGATAACCATCTCTTCAAAGTAAAAGGAGTATCTTCATTTTATATTTAAAACACTGAACTTCAAAGCATTGATTTGAATGCCAGCAGGGTGCAAGGCACAATTATGGGCTCTTCAAAATTCCAGAAGCACAAGATAGTGTCTGAAATTACAGACATTTTATTTTATATTTTATGTTTTCTTTTTTCCTTTTTTTTTTTACTCTCTTGAATCTTAAAACAATTTTGTAAGATCTGCCCCTGCCTCCCCTGGCAGCATTTTATAGCCAAGTCATAAACCTCTAAAAACAGAAGTTTACGGTGGGAATGCTGACAGCCTGACTACTGCAGAGCTAGTGGGTGCCAAGAAACTACCTTGCCTGTGAGGGTGAGGATCAGAGTATAAATCAGCCTGAGTCTGGAGGGACATGACTGTGTGTTCATGTTACCCATTTCCCATTCCCAGAAACATGAGACCGTTTGTCCAACAAAAATCACATTGAGAGAGTATTACAAGAGTCTGTTAAAGAATGACCCAAACTGGCGAAGGGATGTGGGGGTGGGGATGAGGGCTTAAGCAGTCACAATTATTCCAGCTTCAACATCTGGGAACGTAGAACCTCTTTGAGAAATGCCTTTACTGTCCCCTGGTGAGCTAAAGAGCGTGAGAGACCGCTGAGAGCAGAGACCTTTGTATTTTGTAGAATATTTTGCCTCTCTTCAGGGCTCTTAATTTGATTCTCATGGAGCTTTGTTTGAATGACTTCTAACATATGGGCCGCTCCGTGTTCCACCTCTCACTCCTGGATTAGCAAGTTTTCTAAATAAAGAATTTAAGTTCTTTTTTCTTTTCACTAAAAAGACTAGATTCCAAAAAAAAGTAATTGTGGTTATTTCAGACAGATATTAACCTGATTATTAAAAGCCAGTATCATCTACAGGTTAATTTTTTAATCTTTGTAATAGGTTTGTAAATCCTTAAACTTTTATTCATTTACCTTCTCCTCTTGATATCATTTTTTGCTTTCTATTCTCTCCCACCTCCTGAAATATAATTAGAACACTGATTCAGAATAAACATAATGAAAAGACGGGAATTACAGAAAAATTATAAAGCAAATGCCAATGCTCCTTTTCCCAGCAAATATAATTTCCTTTAAAATGACCATCATTAGTCTATTAAAGTTTGCTTTTATTGTTTGGAATGCATTATTAGTTTACCTATCTTGCGTTTTTCTTTGTGTTAACAATTCCCCTCTTGCCTTTTTGGCAATTCTTTGGTCATTACTATCTAAAGCACATGGAAGCAGGAAAGCAAATGTGACCGAAGAAAATCTCTAAAATGTAAACCTAGTGATTGGTAATCTCCAAACTACAGCTGTGTTTGCACAGATACAGGGTACATTGTGTTTGCTGAGTTTGAGAGAAATAAGGGCTGTTATATTTCATTCATTTTGGTAATTTTAATTCTTCTCTCCATTGCCAGCCAATGTGAACCACTGTAGAATATATTCTGAGCCTACCTTCCAGCTTCTTCACATTTGTTCTTGTTTTGTGTGTCTCTTCCTTTACTCTCATCTGTGTTTTCTCATTGCCTCCTTGTCTTTCTTTCTCTGGACAGCCATGATCATTCCTGGAGAAAGCAGAACATTCTGCTTTCTTTCTCTGAATATTCTGATCTCTGGGTTTCAAAACCAAAAAATCAACCTACTAATCAATTAACCAAACACCAAATCAATTAAATTGTATCAAATAATCTATGCTTCTGAAATCTCCTGGACTCAACTCTTCTTTTATAAAAGGCTTTGTAAACATTTGTAGAAGGTGGAACATGTGCTCTCTTGCTTTATTATAAAATTGAAATGACTAGATTCCAAAGACTATTCTCTTTGGGATTGAAGGTGAAGTCTGACAATCAATTACCATGTGAAACTGAAGTTGGGAAACGTTGTTACCTCGATGTTGGAAGTGGTGGTCATTCACTGAGCTCAGGCCCTGGAAGGTCCCTCTGTCCTGTACCTGCTTTAAGCAAAAACAATGATGGGAACATCCAGAAGGTCATGGGGATTTGAGGCAGGTTGCCTGCTTCAGGCAAGTAAAGAAGAAAGGCTTAGAAATCTAGCCCAATATCCTCTGAACTAGAAATTTGAGTCACTTTCATTCAGTATCCATCCCACATTAAAAGAGATAAATAAATAGGGAACCAGCTTTCTTGGAATTGGGCCTATCCATCTCTTCTCTCTATCCCTGTGATTATCAACATGGTTTCATATCAGACAAAACTTAGCTTGCATCTCTGTTCTGTACCTCCTACCCATGTGTTCTTGGGCCAGTTACTTAAAATCTCTAATTCTCCTTTTCTGACCTGTAAAATGAAATTCATTATTCATTCAGTTAATCCAGTACATGTGTCTTGGGCACCACTAATATGCCAGTCATTATTATAGATGCAGTAATTCAAAGGTTTACACAAAAGAGAACATAGCTGCCTTCATGGAGCTTACATTCTACGGGATGGGGGAGACAATAAACATGTTATCAGTCAAACAAATACCAAGTAATATCAAAGAATTAAAGTGTTATGAAAACAAAGTGCTATGATAGAGAGCATGGTGTTAAGAGATAGGAGGTCAGGGACAGAAAGGCTCTGGGAGTGACAGGTAACATTAAAACTAAGATGTACACACTAAAGAGGGACCAGCCAGGAGAGTCTCCTGGTAGGTGGGATTGGTGTGGGGAGAGCAGAGAGCGATCCTGGTAGAGGGAAAGAGAGTATAAGATCTAAGGTATTGGGCATGTCTTGGAAATAAAAGGAAGGCAAAGTTATTAGTCCATAGACCAGGGGAAAGAGATGTAATAGATCATAATAGCTAGGAATGAAATATGGCTGTAGCTCAGAGAAATTGTTGAAAAGGAATAATGCACTCATGTAACATTTAATGATAGAATTTCTCTAAACCAAAGCATACCATACTTATTAATCCCATCTTGAGCTCCGTTTTTTAATTTTTAAATTAATTTTCCTCCATAACTTTACCAAATTTCCTTTAGAAAACATTAGTCTGTGGCTCAAGGACAGATTTAGATTATTATGTACGTGGACAAGCATTCACACCAGGGGTAGGCAGGTCATCTAAGTGAGAGAAGTAGGTCTCAGGTTGAGTGTAAGAAAAACATTTCTTTTTCTTACATTCTTCTTCAAACATGCGGCCTCCAGGATAATTTTTTTGTTCCTCTATTGCTGATAGTTTTATGGTGTATCCGTCAGGGCGCTGGCTGGAAGTGGAATTTCACTCCAGATGATTCAGCTGAAGAGGCTGGAACGAAGGATTATTTACAGAAGTGGGAGCACATTTAAGGGAACTGACAAAGGAATGTTGAGACATTCAGAGAATCAGAGGCGAGCAACTGAAGGAAGCCCTTAGCCCCCGAGAGCTGAGGGACAAGTGGTAGAGCCTTCCCAGGGCCAATGGAGGGTCTGGAGTGAGAGGAAGGGCTCCCTGGCAAGAGCTATAACCAGGCAGATGTGGTGCAAAATAGGGAAGAGAATGAGGGGGGAAAGTTTCAGTTGTCTCTCTATACCTGCCTTCCGATGTCCTGCTGGGCCTACATTGCTTAAGACCAATGGAAAGATACAGCACCCAGGGTGACATAGACCATAGAAGGGTGAGTTTGTTGGGGCACAGAGAAGGACAGAGAATTCATATAGGGGAGGCAAACAGAGAAGCACACATGGATAAATTAAATATTTTTTTTTTAACTTGTCTCCACTATTTAAAAAAAGAAAAAGAAAAGCACAAGATAGGCCATAAATAACATCTGATACTTTGCCTTAGCATTGGTCATTGAGAGGGGTTGGTAGAGATGATGGTAAACTGGCTCTGTGTAAAGAAAGCAACTGCTCTTCAACTCCAGCCCATGGTTGCCATGCAGAAAATAGGTCAAACCATCCCTATGATGGTTTTTTGAAGGTTTTTGTGGATTCCAGAAAAGATCATGTTCTTGAAGCTAATCCATTCCTGTGGGTGTGGGACCCTTTGATTGGATTGGATTCAGTTGGGGCACCTTTGATTAGATTGCTTCAGTGAGGCATGACTCAGGGTAGGTCTTTGTCCTCTTGCTGGAGAAGACCAAAAGAGAGACACACAGGAAAAAAGGCAGCAGAGACACTGGAAGAAGGCCACGTGGAATGAGCAGAGCACAAAGGCAAGGAAAGATGCCCCCAGTGTAGGCCCATGGAGAAGCCCAAACCTGAAGAGAAGAGGCCTAGAGGAGAGGGATAGGCATGTGCCCTGCCATGTGCTTGATTGCCTGCAGCTGTAGCTCCGAGAGGAAGCATCTTTAGATGACATCATCATGTGCCTGATTGCCTACAGCTGCAATTTGGTGAGAGGGCATCTCTTGATGATGCCTTGATTTGGACACTTTCACGGCCTCAGAACTGTAAGCTTTTAATCTAATAAATTCCCATTATAAAAGCCAACACGTTTCTGATATATTGCTTGGACAGCATTTAGCAAACTAAGACACAGTTTTTCAAGAGGAGTCAGAAAAACAAATTTGCATGTGAAGTCTCCTGACTTTTAAATGTTGGCAAACACATAAAATTTTCTAAAAACTTTACAATCCAAACCAAACATCCCTGTAGGATGGGTTTGGCTCATAATTTGGAGTTGCGGCCACCTGACATAGAACTCCTGAACAGTGGTTTTTAACCCTGGCTTCACACTGTAATCACCAGGGTAGCTTTTAAAAATATATGGCTGGGCCTCATGCCAAATAATTAAATCAGAATCTCCTGGGTTGTAGCACAGATACTGGTAATTTAAAAATAATAGTTTCCTGATCAATTTAATGTACATTTTTAAAATAAACTTTTTTCTTTATTTTGGAATAAACTTAAATTTACAGAAAAGTTGCAGAGAATCCTTTTATGCCCCTTGTTCAGTCTACCCCAATGAGAATATCTTACGCTACCATGGCACATTTGCCAAAATTAGGAAACAGACATTGATATATTATTATTAACTTCAGACTTCACTTGCATTTCACCAATTTTTCCATTAATATCCTCTTTCTGTTCCAGAATCTAATCCAGGTTACTACATTGCATTGAGTTGTCACATGTACTAGTCTGCCGTAGTTTGTGGTGATTTCTCTGTCATTCCTTCATTTTCCTGAATACTGGCCAGGTATTCTGGAGAATGTCCCCCATCTGGGTTTGTCTGGTGTTTTTCTCATAATTAGTCTGGACTTATGGATATTTTTTTGAAAGAACACTACAGAGATGAAGTGCCATTCACATTACATCATATCAGGGTGCATCACCATTTTTGAGAACTGCTCTAGATGGAGTGTAGATATCAGAATCCATCGCCCTGCAGAAGCAAGTGAAGTAGATCAGTAAGAGAAATCAGGGCAGAGGGCCAGGAAGCCAGCTATTGAGCTCCATCTCTTCCAAATGAGTCACTTGAATTGAGTCTCAAGCCTCAGGTTCTACTCCAAGCTCATTCACTAACTCTTCTTTAGGGTAGCCAACCACAGTCTCCCAGTGTTAGTTTCCTAATGCTCTGGGGTGGCTTTTTATTGGTCAAATACACAGTTGTTTCCTAGAGTGTGTTGTAGGACTGAGCAAGGCACGACCAAAATGTCTGGGTTTCTGCAAAGGGGATGGTGGAGAGGCCACTTGCCTTACTGATGGTCATTCACGACACTTGTATCCTAAGAATGTGAGTCACCTGGCAAAAAAGAAAAGCAATCACAAAAACGAAGGTGAGAATTCAACTCGTTCACCCATCTTTGTTCCTGGGACACATTATGATTCCTTCTGTTGCAACAGATGAAGAAGTAAATGACATAATTTGTTTTTGTAATATCAGAAGGAGTGCATGCACATTTTAGTACTTTCAGAAATCTTTCATCATTGACCCTTTGTGTAAACCTTACCGGAAATGAGTTTGACTGGCTTCAACTTTGGTTGCTCTAAGTTGCCAATAATTTGTACAGAGCCTGTGATCGCAAAACCACAAAAGTTTCCCAATAGTGGAAGCCTCTAATTAACCATAATAAATGACAGGATGCATTTGTTTTTAATACATGGTTAATAATGCCTATTGCTTTACCATCATGAACAGAGAGATTCTCTACTGAGGTGAGATAGGTGTTTTCTAGGAGGGCTATAAATGGCTTTGGAAAATTCTTTTCCAACTCTGTATGTTAAATCTGACCCAGCACATTCGACTAATATTGGCTCAGGCTGTCATCTGATGTAATTTGCCCATGGGAATTGTATTGGCCATGAACCTAGCTCCTCTTAGTAGCTCTTGTAAAAAAAAAAAAAAGAGAGAATCACAATTCTGTGGCTTGTTTCAAATGACTGAAGCCAGGCTCCTAGGCACTGGGACAAGAGAGAATGTCAAACAAGACCTTTAATGTGTATTTATATTTGAACATCAGACCTACCAGAAAACCCTGCAGCTTTATACAATGATTGGAGCCTTGTAAGAACCTAATTAATGTATTGTCGGGTGAGTGGTCGGCCTGGCACCCGAGCTCTTCCCAGGGACGTGAGGGGCTGCAGGTACCTCCGAGGAAGAATAGCTGCCATTGTCGAGATTCAGGAGCCCGGCTGAATGGGACCTGTAAAGGCAGCTTTGTCTGGCGTAAAGTCTTTTCAGACCCACTTGATAATGCTAGTGTCAGTTGCAAGTGAAGCGTGTGCCAGATTTGAGATAGCTTGAGCTGGCATTTCCGAGCAGTTCAATGTGAAACTTGAGAAGAAAATGGGCACGTTCTCCAGAGTTCGGTGGGTTCCACTTCGGTCGTGCCTGAGGAACACTGAGCCTGTCCCCCTTGGCAGCTCCTACATTGCCGTCTTAGCTGGGAGTGCTTTGCCTTGTTAAAATGTGCTCTGTATATTAGAATGAAATTGTCGCTGCTGGGTGGTGCCACGTAACGTGATGTGACACTAAGCGCTGGCAGCTACAGGAAACAGACTTTTATTGCATTTATTCTTTCCGAGACGACAGTCTCTAAAGGCTCACTGCAGACATTCACTTAGTTAAATCTGAATGAAGCCAAAGTGAACAGTCTCGGCTGCTGCCTTTGTGTTCATGGAAAGAGCCCCCATCCGGCTTGATATGGCTAGAAAACAGTGTTAAGAAAAGACGCTCAGACTTAGACTCCGGCAGGGGATGACATGAGCTTTTCAATCCAGAACAAAAATAGTTTAGGTGGGTTAGCCACCTGACTTTCTGGTTTAGCTTCCCCTTTGATTCCCTAAAACACATTCTGTAGAATCAACAAACACCCACACCAACCTCCATCCAGTTTTGTTCCTCATTTAGAATTCCATGTCATTTGAAGACAAAGAGAAAGGATTTGAATGGTAGGACTCTTGCAAGGAAGCTTTAGATTCTTA
Source organism: Tolypeutes matacus (assembly GCA_026826555.1). Taxonomy (NCBI): domain Eukaryota; kingdom Metazoa; phylum Chordata; class Mammalia; order Cingulata; family Chlamyphoridae; genus Tolypeutes; species Tolypeutes matacus. The sequence goes on from JAKSZT010054202.1 coordinate 13,766,656, forward strand.
ACTGCCTTTTATCTAGATGAGTATCAGGAGAGGGATTGAATGGGGAGGGGACTCTGGGGCCTAAGCTTTTCATTCTGTAACTCTCCTGCAATAAAAATTCCATAAAGTAACATCTGTAGTAATTAAGGGCTTACATTTCCTCTCTCATTCATGTCTCTGCTAGGAGAAAAGGTTATTTTCCCTACGAGACAAAGGATAGTAGATCCTGTGGGAAGAGAGAAAGAGCAGAATTAGAATGCTTTTGTTCCTAGAAATGGAAGTTTCCAACATTAAAAAAAAAAAAAAAAAAAAAAAAAAAAAGTTGGAAGACTTACTGTACAAATTCCACCAGAAACCAAACTTGAAAGAGTTATGAAAATCGTTCTTACCCTTTCCTAACTGTTTGGAATGGGAAAAGATTCATCCTGCCTTTCTAATCCAAATATCTTCTGATTTTGGGGGAGTTTGTGATTGAATAGTGAATAAACAAAACGTTATCTTGTTTTATTTTTATTTATTACAAACCAGATGTTAAGCTTAAAAGATTTTTTTTTTAAATGTGGACATGAAGTTGATTCATTTGTAAGATTTTCTTCAAAATATGGTAAAATAAATACTGAGCTATCAATGTCAGATTAGTTTCTCATACTTTCTCGTCATAGCAGGACTGCCTGTGTAATTTGTGTGACCTGGTAAAAAGTGCAGATGTGGTGCCCCTAGTTTAAAAATTATTAAGAATTTCAAGATGGTAACAGCAAAGCATTAAACCAAGTTTTGTTCTAAGTGTAGGACTCTGTGTGACTACGCAGGTCTTATACCTCGTGAAGTCAGTCCTGCTTGGTAGGTGGGGATTTGCCATTTGCATCGACGCAGAAAGATATGGGTCCATCTGATGCCTCATAGGAATGTACATATCAAAACAAATTTTTAAAAATTTGGATCAGAAAAATAGGTACAGTTCCCCAAATGGAAACCATTCCTGATACCATCTTCAATCTTCTTAACCCAATAACTCAGATGGCCTTACCTACATCTCCCAGCTTTTTCCCAAGAGTTTCCCTGGTGAGTCTTCCTCCTTAGCCACAAGGATCTTCTCAACCCACCCTACACAGACTACAGACCCTCTCGTCTGCCCAGCTCAGCCCCCTGCCCTAAGTTATTTCCCAAAGGGTCTTTTCTGCCTTCTGCTCCCACTTCTCAGTGCTTCCCTGGCTTCTGGGATCCCTATTACATTTGAGTTCCTGTAGCTATAAGAAATGTATGACTTATTTAGCACTGATGAACATATTTTTCCTCATCTTGTTTCCTTTACATGTAGAATAGACCAAAAAACACACACCTAAAATGCAGATAGAGGAAAGTTTTGGAGCTGCGTAATGGGCTCCATCCCAAGAACACATAGCACAGCAGAAAACCCAAACTTGCACTTTGTCTTTTAGACAAGTTTCACACATTTCATACTCATTTTTCATCTATGTGTGCTGTTTCTTTAAGTTTGTTTTTGTTTGTAGTGTATTGTTTATGGTGCTTGATTTCCTTTAATCAGAATCAACCCTTTAATTTTTATTTTCCCCATCAAATTTTAGAAAATAGTAAAGGTCAGATATACTTAATTATTTAGAAAATGTTGCAAATAATACTCTACTTAAGATATGGCAACTCTGCGAAAATTGACATCATGATGGTATGGGTTGACATGATCAGTCATTGGTTTTGTGTGAGATGCCAAAGTTTGGGATAAGAAACATAGATTAGGGATATTGATATATAGAATAAAAAAACAGGCGATTGCCCTAAGTTCAAATTTAGGAAAGTTCAGAACCTGAGGTTTGGGGGGAGGGGGGAATCTTCCTCCCATAATTTGGGATGACAAACACCTGTTTTTAGGTATCTTTTACCGATTGGGTTTTCAAAAAAAACTCACAGGATTCTGATGACAACACTTCTATATTAATCACTCATTTGAGCTGCATGCTGTTCAAATAAAACACATCTCAACTTGTTTTGTGGTGTCTCTCAGCAGTGCATTCTCTGGTATTGAACAGGCATGAGTTCAAATCCTGACTCTACCACATAATAGCAAGGTAGTAGTTCATCTCTCTAAGCCTCAGAGGTCTCATTGGTAAAAAGGACAATAGCAATATCTACCTTTCAGGTTTGCTAGTTCAGTCTTTCGATGTATTTATTAAGGATTCTTGATTGCCAAACCTTGTTATGCAGAGAAAATAAGACCAAGCCTCATTGTTACCCCTGGGTGAGAAGTCAGGACAGTATCTTCCACAGAGGCCACCTTCAATACAGAGAGAATAATGCTAGGCAGTGGTGAGCTCAGGGTGGTCTCCTACCTGCCTAGTGATTGTGGGCATGGCTATGGTTGACATTCCTGGCAAAATTTTCAAATCAAGCTTTTCTTTTTCCTGATACACACAACTTCATGAAATATATGACCCCGTTTACCTTCTTTTCCCAGAATGGAGTCTACTGAAAAATGTGAAGTGGTAATTCAACATTTTAATGGAAAATACCTGAAAACCCCACCAGGCATCCCAGGTAAGTAATGCCAGTAAGTAGTTAATAAGCATGGGCTTACTGTTCTTATTAGAATGAAACCACAGCAAGGCTCTGGGCTGGCCGTGAGGAGGGAAAAGGTGCTTTTATAATTGTGAAAATTTATTACTATGCTGCAACTCATCGCTCTCGAAACTCCTGGGAACTTCTTGGTGACCTTCCTCTTGACTCTCTGTTGTAAATTCTCTCAGAAGAATTAGACAGAAAATAGAGCAAAGAAGAGTTAAAGAGTGCACTTGAAGGAAAGGCGGTTCATGTCTCCACTCATTAACTTTGGTACCTGGTTTCTCATTTCTAAGATACCTCAACAGGGGAATCCACAGATTGGTGCAACCCCCAAAGCTGTTACAGGCCAGACAAAGAAGAGTATAGAAAGTGAGAGTAAGAATTTAGAAACTTTTATAGCAACTTGATATTGTCATTACGTCTGAGTGCATAATTCTATAATTTACAAAAATACCCATCATGGACTTATAACAAACAAGAACAAAAAGTGGCCATTCATCACACATGGTTTGAGAAGCCGTAATTTAGACTAGTCCAGGGCATTTCGCTTTGATGGTTTTACAAACAACATGAAAAGATAGAACTTCATGCTATTAAGAATTAGACTCAAGTTAATAGGACTGGCTATATCATATTTATCTGGGTTTAAACTTGAAATGCCTCACCTAATTATTGATCTGGTAATAGTACACAGGGAAAGTATTTAATATCAGGGGTGTAAGTTTAAAAATGTATCTTACTCATGGCATAAAAAAAATTAAAGATCAAATGAAGTGCTAAATTTAAAAGAATTATAACCAGTTGATAATCAAAGAAATATCAGTCTAATGCATGTCGGTTCATTTATTCCTCTTCTGTTTTGATGGTTCTCAAGGAAAAAAAGTGATATCTTCAGTGCTCCAATATTTTGCCTTTTAGTCTTTATAAACTGAATTTCATTGGTATTTGCTATATAATACATCTATTTTTTAAAACCCATGGTTAGAATGTTCAAGGGTAAGGCATTTCAGCTCCTTAAATATTTTGAGGTTATGTAGAAGAGGAAGTGTGAACAAAAAGAGATGATTTCTGTGGTGAGGTCAGCAATCCTTTTAAGAATTGGTTGGTTTTTTGAAGATATCAAGAAAGCAAAAAGCCCCTTTAGACAGACAATTGGATGATCTGGAAAATCCAAAAAAGCTGATCAATGGTTTATCAGTGAGTCAATGCACAGTGAAGACTGTCTCGATTTAGTTAGCTTCCATGAGTTCCCCTGAGAACTGACTACATTATGATCCAATTGGAGACATATGGTGTTTTTTAAGAAAAGAGTTAGCAGTTTTCATCTCAGCATATAGGCTGCCCTTGAATTTTAGGAGAAATATTGTGGTTTGTTTTTTTTTTTTTTCCTTTTAACATAAGCAGACATTTTAAGACACACTGCTTAGACCCATCATTGAATAAAAGAGGTGCATTTTTAGTGGATTCCTCCTTATTTCTCTCATTTTATCCAACAGATGCCTGCCTATATAGAAGGTTTTCAAAGTAGTTGTGGATTATATAGATTATATGGTTATATAAAAAATGAAGAATGAGTGTATTATATGAAATTATTGTTATTCAAGTCTCAATACAGATCATGATTTTTTTAGGTTTCTTTCTTTTTGGAAATAGACATACCAAAATCCTTCTTGACCTGATTGATTTGAAAGTGTTTTATTTGGTTTTCCCCATGTACATACAGCTGACTAATACAATTTCATGCTAAAAACAAAGAAAGTCACTATAAATCCCCCCAATGTCTGGGCATCTTTCCTGAGTATGCAGGCTGCAATACTAACCTATCTAATATCATAGCTACACCCAATGGAAATATTGTGAATAGCAAGAATTTAGATATGAGTTTCTCACTTACTTTTATCTTGTGGGAGCATAAGAGGCAAAATGATTATGCTGAGTTAGAAAACTTTTAAGAGATATTACTTTATGCTTCTGTGGTTTGCCCTCAACATAATAGAATGAAATGCACTCCATTGATCATCATCAGTACTGGAATTTGCTAATTCATTCATTACTTTGGAGACCAAATAGAGTTTAATAGAGGCTTTGGGTGTTAATTGCAGATATTTACTCATATTTAAATTTGTAAAATAGAAGACATAAGTCAAAATGACACTATTTTCGAAGTTGCAGTAGTAAAATGTCCCCATTGGGTACATTTGTGAAGTAATGACAGGTATAATCAAATTTGGGTGTATACTGTGTGCCTTTATTGGTTTTCTTTGCTTACTTGTCGAGACTGGTTGAAATCTTATTTTCAGAAATTCGTATCTTAATCCAATTTTCTATTCTATCCTGACAGCTGAGAGTGGGATATCGCTATAAGCCCTGACGTCAGATTGGAAGTGATTTCTTTGATATTCTCAAAAGAAGTGACAAATTTCCTAACCTTTTCAATATTGCTGTACTTTTTGAAAGATCCCCTTGCTTGTCGGTGGTTAGCTAAAACCAACTATATTTGGACTGACCCACATGCAACTAAAATAGAATTCAAAAAATTCTAAAACTCTCAATGTTTCTCATGACCAAGATTTAGTATCTTTGAAATCAAAAGTTGGTGGTTTTGTAAAATTGTCCATTGATGATTTTCATGCCATACTTGAAAGTTGTGTGGTTGAGGGGCCTACAATGATCCAATAATGACCTGAGATTAGAAGGCTCTAAGAAAGCTGTTGAAAGATTGAATGTTAAATCAGTCGTCTTTTTCTTAAAGCCCATGCATTTGAGCTTACTCTAAGCAAGTAGAGAACAGTTGGTGCCAAATAATCAATTGCTTACTTCTCCATTTAGGGTCAACTTGGAGAAATGTACATGCATCATTGAACAAATATAGTCCCGTTTTCTGGCATTCTTGATAATGATGATTCCTCTTACAAGAGATGCACTGCTAAGTTATTTTCCTGAGTATGCGCATCGAGTTTTCAAAGCACCTACTGTGTCATTTCTATAAAATGACAAGAAAAAAAATCTGCTTAGACCCAGTACTTTAACATTGTTCTGAATTTCAAATTCTAAAGGCATCTTAGTGAGGGACATTTGCAAGGACTTATGATCACATTTATATTGCTCCCTCCATTTTGATTTGAGTCAGTCTAGGAGCAATTTCTTCATTAAATAGGATTTATGTCGGTATTTAATTTCAATTCTGGACAAACTACATGAATTGGAAGGGGACTTTGTAGATACCTTGTTTTGGGTCATCCTTTCTCTGGGCTTCTCCTATTTCTTCCTAAAAGGTCTAATTTTGATAAATGCGTCATGAATCATTAATGCCTGTTAGAGCTTCCCATAGCTAGGTGTTCCCTCTTCACTTTGTCCTGAAATTTAGGTTCCCTAAATCAATGAAGCTAAATATATATGCCAAAAGTCAAATTATTTGAGTTCTGGTTTAGATGTTAAAGGAGTTAATAAAGATCAGATGTCTCTGTTGCTACAAGCAGGTGGGAAGGACTTAAAGGAGGGGCCAAAAGGCACAGGTTAAACTGAATCAGTCATCTGAGTGTTGTAGCCATCAGCAGAAAGAGATCATTCGGTATTTTCTCCCTCCCCTAGAGGGAAAGAAAACTCAGTGTTCCATAAATGTTGCATGTCCTACATATCGATCTGATGTTTCCTGGACAAAATGAAGGATCATTAGTTGCTTGCCTGCCTAACCCCAGACATTTCTTTGTCCTGTAATGAATTGCTTAGCAATGTTGTGGAGCCCCAAAGCATTCCATTTTCAAACCCCTGGCAAAAGCAAAGAGTAAGTTCCCAGACACTTCAGGGATCTGTAAGACATGAACTTGAAAGGCTCACTTTCAAAGAGCCCCCAGAGCAGAATGATATGCCATGCGAAACAGGCTTCTACATGTAAGGACGTATTGATGAACAAAACATGCTGGCTGGTTTGTGGAAAAATAAATCACACTTCACTCTCAAGGTAGACTTTTGCCTGTAAGCACATGTTCCTATCAATGTTGCTGTGTTTCCAGAAGAAAATGGAATAACCCATTTCTGGCATGATTGTCTTACTCTTTAGATAATTGTTTCTAAGCTCAGTTGAATCCCAAGAAATAGAGAAGGGTTGAGAGAGAGAGCACACCACATTATGAGATCTTTTTAATTTTAACAAATTTGTGATCAACAGATATATGGACAAATAACTAATACTTCAAGGAATCACATTTTTATATTAAATGAAATAAAACATGAGTTTTTGATGCTTTGACATAGTAAGTTTACTGTTGTGTATTTATGTAAATAAAAATGCTTTCAATTGTCATATGTATGGATACTTCCTGGGAGCATGTAAGGAATATATGTATAATCTGATAACATTTTTACAGAAAATAAAAGTAATGGTGTTTGTTTAAATGTAAAGTTTCCCAGGGATAAAAGTCAACAATGTACTTAAATTTATATTTTGGTTCAAAAATCAGATATTTGAGCAATAGCTTTATAAATTTTTTACCAGTGGAAAGTGTTTCAGAGGCTCACAACTTGTGTAGCCTTAGTAGTAAGAGTCTATTAAGTCCACAAATACAGTTATAGTTGAGAAAGAGGCAACAAATAGAAAACAACTATAGTGTTCAGTTTGGAAAAAAAAATTCTATCCTTGCTCTGCTCAGGTAAGGCATTGCCTAACTCTGAGTTTTTCATCTTTGTTAAAAGTAAAGCATCATTTGCATAGCAAGCTTTGCAAACACTACATTCCCCATCTGGGTATCAGTTTAGACTTCTCATTAGTATGAGGACTTTTGCATTCCTTAGAGCTACATTCTCTGAAGCCTCTCGTTTTGAATGTTAGTAGTGCCTTCTTATCAGTTTGTAGGTAGTTGCTTCACGATGAAACACCTTTAGGATATTGTTAATGAACTTCCCGGAGCAGCCTGACAACGTAATGGTCAACAGAGTCTTGGAGTCTGTGCACGTTCTGTGGAAGTAGACTTAGTAGGTCATTCCTCAACCTTTCTATGGAGTCCCATCTGATATGGGAATGTAAACACATCATGAGTCGGTGTTGTGGATTGAATCGTGTCCCCCAAAAGATGTGATCAATTCTTAAGCCCCCAATCTTGAGATGTGAACCCGTTTGTAAGTCGGATCTTTGAAGATTTTGTTAGTTAAGATGAGGACAAGATGAATCCATTATGACAGGATTCCTGTAAAAACAGAGGAAATTTGGAAACAGTAGGAGACAGACAGGAAGGGAGACAGCCATATGATGGAGGAAGAAATTTTGTCACAGTCTGCCAGAAGTCCAACACCAGAATGCCACAGCCTTCAGAGAAAGCATAATCCTGCTGACACCTTGACTTTGGACTTCTAGTCTCCAAAACTATGAGATAATGAGTTCCTGTGGTTTCTGTGGCTCTTTGTTAGAATCCCTAGCAAAGTGAGATAGCTGGTAACTGATTAGATATGGGAGAAAGGAGGCAGAGGTGATTAAATTTCTAAATCTGGATAATGAGAAGGGAAATAGAGAAGTTACGGGGGATCATCTTGAGGAGAGTAGAAATGACTGGAAAGGGTTTTTTGCCTGTGTCACATGCCCACCACTCACCTGTGATTTCAGCTGAAGCTAAGGTGGGTAGACTCTGTGTATTTTAGAAGCATCTCATTTCAAGCACCCACCTTGTCTCTCTACTTTTCTACCCCAGGGCAAAATCAGGTCATGTGCACAACTTTGGGGGTGTTTTTGTCCCCTGGGGGAACTGTTAGTCCATGGAGCATGGGAATCATCTGATAAGATCCCAGCCTCTCATACTTTGGAGGGACAATTCTGAGGCATATTCTACAGGGCTCCTTAGGGGCAGTTTCACATAGTGGTAACAAGCTCAGTAAGACACCCTTTATTGGCTTTTCTTTCTTCCCTGACTTTCTTTCCCTTCTCTATCATATCTGCTTCTTGAGATCACTTCCCAATTGAATTTCGTTTCCCCAGGCTCTTTTTTTTCCCCCCAAATCTTTGTAGCTTTAAGGGGGAGGCTCTCAATAAGTGTTCTTTTGAGTTGAGGCACGGTTTCTAGGAATTGAATGACCCTCTACTTTCATTTGCTTTTAATGAACTTCCTGATGCACAGTTTCTGCTAAACAAGCATGCATTGAGGAATCTTTGATGAAAATATTGAGGGAATCTTCAAATTTTTATTTCAAATCTTTTCTTAACTTTTGCTTAAAGTCTTTAACGCATATGAATGTCTAAATACTAAATATACACATAGGGAGAATAAATGTTCACAAGAGTAAGAACAATTTTATTGAGAAAGATTCCAGTTACTTTCTCAATAGCCTCATTTTTCCAAGACTGCTTCTCAAGGCGTTATCCAGGCAGCCTAATTGTTTTAACTCCTTCTTGGACCGTGCAGTGATGAATTCTGTTTTCTGACATGGCAAATCCTTCTGCCTAATTTACATAGAAATAATGTCTAGATCTTAACTTTTTGCCACTGGAAGCTACTACGTAAGTACCCTTATTATGCGGTACTTTCACTTCCTCTTTTTCTCTTCTTCCCATAAAAATGTAAATAACTTGAGAATAAACGGAAAAGAGAGTCTCTTGATTTATACTCTGTCCTCTTTGGCATAATGTTGCTCCTTCCCCACATTGACTTCTTATTCCTATTAGAACATAATTCTATAATATATATTTTTATCAATAGCATATGGTTAATACACTTCTTTGACTATATCTTTTCTACAGTTACGTAGAGAGCTATGAGTAGTAGCAGAATTGTCTGCAAAGTCTCATTTGGCTCCAGGATCTGATTATTTAATGTAGACTTAATTTTTTTGATAGAGAGGAGGGACAAGGATGTTTCCTGTATAACTCCAGAAACACAACCTGTCTTCATGAATTATTTCGAAAATAGTAAATCCATTCAGGTCTGCACAATATTTCACAGTCTAAAATCTTGCAAAATAAATAATAAAACTTTTATTTTATTTCTAAGATGATGTTGGGATTTGCCTTCTATCAGCATCTCTAATGGGTAAACTATTTTGTGTCTGTTGAAGGAATCCAAACAGCAAAGTAAATTGAGTGGCTTAAGACCAATTAAGACATAAGCCAAGGAACTAAGCTCTGAATAATTGAGTGTTTAGTGCATTTCCAATCCAGAATCTCATTTAGTAGGATTGATTGAAAAACAAATTTTAACCAATATTTAGATAAATGGATAGTATCCTGAAATAAATAATTGCCACTCTCAGTAACCAACAAGAAGCCTGTCATACACATAACTCATTATTTATGATCTAAATGAAAATCTGCAAAATTTAAGAAAATATTTTAAGAGGAATATGAATGAAAACACTCATTAAGCAAACTCTGATCAAGCCAGCCACCGTTTATTTGATTAGCTGTTTCCTCTGATTTCTTACCTCTTTAAGCCTATGAGGGATGAATTCATTAGTTTTCCATTATTTTTGTCATTTTTTAAGTACAAAAAGAGTGACCTTTCTTTGGAAATTGGCATGGTTAAGGTCTTTTTTTTTTCCAGACTTCATGTATTACCAAGACACATGTGTCCCATTTGATTGAGGGGTTTCCTAGAGGAGAACTCTGATGTTGATCTCCCCTTTCCCCATTAACAATCACTCCATAAACCTTCCCAATACAAGGATTGCAACTTGCTGTTTATTTTATGTTTCTAGCTTCTAACCCAATGCCAGTCACAGAAGCGTTCATTTGTTAAATAAATAAGTAGATATCAAGTTGTGGTAGGCAAAATAATGCCCCCTGAAAGATGTCCAAATTCTAGTCCCAGGAACCTGTGAATATTTTACGTTACATGGCAAAGGGGAGTTCAGGTTGCAGATGGAATTGCGATTGCTAATCAGCTGACCTTGAAGAGGGAAATTATGTAGGATTTTCTGGGTGGGTCCTTAAAAGTGGAAGAGGAAAGCTTAAGAAGTCAGATGATGTGTGAGGACTTGACTTTTCCCTGGCTTTGAAGATGGAGGAAGGAGGCCATGAAGGAAGGAATGTGGGCAGCCTCTAGAAGGTGAAACAGGCCAAGAATTGGATTCTCTCCTAGAGCCAGCCAAAGGAAACTCAGCCCTGCCAACGCCGTGATTTTTAACCCAGTGGGATCTGGGTCAGACTTCTGACCTATATAATAGTAAGATAATAAATTTGTGTTGTTTTAAGCTTCTAAGTTTGGGATAGTTTGTTAGAGTAGTAATAGCCAACACTCTACTGTAGACTTGTTTCAACTGAATGTCATCCCAAGTGTTTCTATATTACGTTATTTAAACAGGTTCTGGAGAACTCTCTTACTTTCTCTTAATTGTGTGAGGATTATTTGGTGGGTAGGTCCTTCTATCCCATAGCACATCATTTTTGACCCAAAGAAAAAAAAATTTAATTTAAACTATCTGGTACCATGAAATATGCCAGGAAAAGTATACTAGTCACATATCTAAATTCATGCAAATGTATATCTCTTACATTATAATCTCTATACTTACTTTCAAAAAAAAATTTTTTTTTAATTTATTTTTTATTGTGGGTAAAAATCAAAATTTTCACATTACATACCAATATTTATAAAATGATATATAAATATATATGCATATATGTGCATTTGCTTACAAAAATGTTATATATATATATATATATATATATATTTTTTTTTTTAAGAGGTGCTTAGATTATCTAAATATTAAACGGAACCTACTGGGATTCCCATGTTCCCCACCTCCCACACTTCCCACCACATCCCACACAAACATCTCCCACAAGTGTGGCCCATCACCCTCAATGGACCTACACATCCTGGGGCCTTGCTGTCAACCATAGACCACAGTTCACATCGTAGACCACACTCTGGGGGAGGGACAAGCTCATTGAGGTTATATGGCAGATATCAGGCTTAAGTCTTAGATGATCAATTTATATCCAAAGCATAGACGATCTTCCCATCTATCACACTGGCCCATGAAATAAACAATGTCCCAGAGATCTTAGTGGTTAAATCTCATATGGAAACTTAGTTTTGAGACACACATTAAAAATCCAGGGAAGTAAATATAGACATTTATTATTCACTGACAGATAGATAGATAACTCTTAAGATTTAAGTGATTTAAAAAAAATCTTTCAGAGAATTTACAAAAATGCATTTCTTAGCCAAGGGTATATTATCCCTGTAGCGAGACCATGAGGCTGTGAATAAGAAAACTTATTTTTCTCTTGAACTGAAAGTGGGACCTATTTTGGAACAGAGGTTTATATCAAACCATTGTATTTGTTGTGTGACTGAAAGGCCTAATGTAAACCTTTTAAATTGCTTTCTGTTTGGTATTAGAACAGATGTTAGCACACCCTGGGTGATAACCCATCTTGCCAGAGCCAGCACTTGCATTTCTTTTTCTAGGTGGAGTGCCTCAGGCTGCAGGAGCCTGTTTAGCCAATGAGCACTGAGACTCCAGGAACCTGCCCTGGGGGCTGTCTTTGAGCAATACTTGGCAGCTGCCCAAGAACAACCCTGAGGGTGACCTCTACTATCTCCAGCTCATCCCTGCAGGGTTGAGCCACTTATCCTTTGGAGGACACTGCTTAACATCCTACCCTTGCTCAGTTCCCTCCTCCCTTCACTTCATCTCAGTTCACGCCCTGATTCCCCAGCCTCCAAGGGTTTTTCCTTGAAAACACTTCCCAATAGTTCACTTTCACAGGAATCCTGTGATTGATTATTTAGTTAGTATTTTTGAGCTTTAAATGTCTTATCTGTAAAATATACCCTTGAGTAAAAGGAAATCTTCAGGACAGTTTGAGGGAGAATTCAAAAGTTAATAAAAAACTCCCGACTTACTAGGTACACTTCAAGTAGGTAGCAGCTGTTGAAAGATAACAGATTTTTCTGTGAAAGACAGAGGCAGTTTGATATTGATAAGACATTTATAATGGTAGGATTTCTATCTCGTATCCTGTTAGGTAAGTTGATCCCTGGGCTATAGCATAATTTAGCTAATGTCTGCCAAAGATCACTTTTTAAAAAATTAAAATTGTACCAATGTATGGGGAGGTTAATACCAAAAATTCTTGAAGTTCAAAAACATAAATGTCAAACATAGAAACATACTGTTTTTACGTGTAACCACTTTAAGATGACATGGTGAATTTAAGCCAAATGTGTGGTCTAAGCTGCAGTACTCAAAGTATTTTCCAGAGACCTCTGTGTGTCCCTGAGATCCTTTCATGTGGTCTGCAAGGTCAAAAATATTCTCATAATAATATTAACACATCATTTTGACGTTTTCACTCTCATTCTATCACTGGCATAGATTGGAGTTTCCCAGAGGTTACCTGATATGGCAACAGATTGAATGCAGAAGCAGATAGGAGAATCCAGCTGCCTTCTATTAAACCAGGCATTAAAGACATTTGCAAAATATAAAACAAGGTCCCTTTTCTCATTTTTGTTAATATTTCTCATAAAAAATATCATTTATGTTAACATGTAATGGGTTTATTGCTTTGTACTTTAAAATAAATTAATAAGAACACATCTAGAATTTATTTTAAATTTTTATAAATAGCAATAGATATAACCTATATAAATAAACGCTTTTTAGCGTCCTCAATAATTTTTAAGAGTGTAAAGGGGTTCTGAGATAAAAACACTTAGAACTGCTGATTCATAGTAAAATTCAAGCCCTTTCACCAACTGAGAACTAGAAAAGACTAAGAAAAATAGCCAGAATAAAGATGAAATTGAAAGTATCCTCTCATCCTTCTGATCTTATTTTGAAAATCTAGATGTTTTCTAGAAAGCGACTTTAGGTGGAGGAATTAAGACATACATTTCAAGTAAATCAGATGCACTACTATTTTTCTGGAAAGAAAAGTATGCAGGGGCCTAAAATTGTAGTGAGTGTTTTGTTTGTGTGTGTGTGTGTGTGTGTGTGTTTAATGCAAGAGTGCTGGCTATTCTTCTGAATATTTACCTTATAATTTTTATTAGCACACAGTATATTATTTTACAGACTATGAATGTTATATTAAAACAGCACGTGTGGCCTGCTGAGATGGGACTGTGGGACTGGAACTGTGTGAGTTTGCGAGTGTTGGGTGAGTCGTCCAGAACTCAGGGATCGTTTAAGACTAATATCTAAGGACCAGAAAGCTACCCATAGAGATCACACGGGAATTCTGTTGACGGGATAAGAGCTGTTCAGTGTTGTTTCTTTTGGTCATTGCTAATTTGCATATAGAGCTCATCTCCAGCTGTATTGCACCACTGAGTGCTATTGACGATGTGGGAAGCATCTTAAATACAGGCTTCCAAGTTCGCTAGTTATAGTAAATAATAAGACGTGTATAACATGCATTTAAACACTGATGTGTAACTACATAAATACTGTATGCCGTTAGTTTTCACATAAAATCTTTCCCAAAATGCTTTCCAGAAATGGTAATCTCTCTTAGCATGGGGTCACATAATCATGATTTCTTTAAAAAAAAAAAAAGATTTTGAAAGATCTCTAAGGAAAGAAATTCTCTAGTCATCCTTGGTAACTAGCTATCATGAATCTACATATAAAAGATTGAAGAATTTAAGATAAAATTCCTCTTGTAATTTATTTTAAAAAGACACAATTTCACTCTTGACAGCCACCCATTTCTCTCATCCCAAAGTCAAGTCTTCTTGCACCTTTGCTGTATCTATATGATGTTAAAGAGAAGAAAACAACATCCATCTTGCTTGTGATATGCTTTATCTGAGAGCCTCGTGGCGAGGTCCTTTAGCCCTTCTGTGAATTCAGTTGGAGAAAGGATATGTGTTATAGAGAATACCATCTTAGGCTTTGGAGGCCAATGGATCTTGGTTTGAGTTTTGGCTCTGTCTGTTCTTAGCTTTTGAACTTGTGTTAGTTATTTAGCCTCTATGTGTGTCAAGTACCTCAAAATAAGGATTTTATATCCCTCATTCACTAAGGCATTGTCAGAATTAACTGGGCACTTATGTACAGCCCCAGAAAGAGTTCTGGCAGGAAATGATAGATACTATCGTTATTAGTAGCATCTATTAGCATCATGAGAATCCTTTCATCAACATGCATTGGAAACTGGAAATATAATTTAACAGGTGAAGTCTATGAACCATATTCATTGACGGGCATTATCTGGTAGCTGGGAAACTCAAAACCCTGTAAGTACGTAAGGGTACTTACAAATTGCCCTTCAACCTCTTGAGCAGCTGCCATATCTCATCCTCGGATGCTGTCCAATAAATTCAAAGTGTCTGGGTTGGAACACAGCAATTTTCTAGGATGACTGAAAAGAGCATAGCATCAGATAAATATTTTCCTGGAATTTGCTCCAGGGACCCTCAGATTCATAAACACTGATCACATTTATTATAAGAGCAAGATGGCCATGTTAATGGAGAGGGTCCTCATCCTAGGTAAATCAACAACAAAACACGGATGGCCACAAACTACTCGCAGTGGTTTCTCAGCATATCTTTGAACCTTCAATTCACACAGGCTTACCATTCCCTTCTTCTACCCTCATTTCCCAAAGAAATCTAGCTGAAATATGAATGCAACATTTTCATGGAAGACGCTCATGATTTCTAACTCCCCTGCCTTTAAGCTCACCATACCTCATTGAGTTATTTTCTCCTATTCTGGGTCCATTTATGATATGTTGCCTTTTAAGACAATTGCTGTATACTTACATTATCCCACTGGATGGCAGAATTATGCCTTTTTTATCCTGGTATCCTCTCCAATGCCTAGCAATTGAACATGAGATGCTTAATATAGACAGACTGAATTGAATTAAAAATAGCTGAGCACTGTATTCCAGGATGTGTTCTTAATGATCTGTCTTAATTCTCTTTTCATAAAGCGTTTGATTAGTAAATGCTTAGAAACTGAACGCAGAAACCATCAAATATGATAATTCCACATACAAATATTTTGCTTAATGTTTTCCTCTTTGTAAATGTTTAAATGTTTAAATCTCAAAACCTTTCTTTGGGATGGAGGACAATGTTCAAAAGGACACGGACCATTTTCTTGCTCACGAATGTTTAAATTATCTTTCCATTTTGTTCCCTATTTTCTCCTGCTCCTTCTCCAAGTTAAAAAACAAAAAACTAATGACATGGAAATTAAAAGAAGCAAAATGAATATATGTATATATATTTTAAAGTGTTGGAACACCAAACATTCGCTGGTTGTTGAGATTAATTTTAAAACAATCATTTAGACATATATTTTCCCATTAAAATCATTTGAAAACACAGCTCAAGTTTCCTCAAAGCTTTCTCTTTTCTGAAAGCTTCTTTCAGGGTCTGTCCTTGCAGTGTATGGAAGCTATAAATAGTGCCCAGTGCCAAAAGCAGACTGGATTCATTAACCTTTACATCTCTTTGAACTGTTGTTGGAATAAATATGTATACCCCTTTTCCCCGATGGCTTAATGAAGTCCTTTATCAATAGCTCTGAGATCTTCTCCCCTTGACTTTTGCCACCTGTTCATTCAGAAATTTCCATCCAGCTGTTTTATTTATCTTGGTGATCACTTGCTGCCTCAGTCAGGTTTGTCCCAGGCAGTTTGTCCTTCTAACTTTAGTAGAATTATTTTTCCCTCTTTGGCCTTCTGCAGAGAAGAGAATTTCTGTCTTTGGGTTTTCTGTATTAACTTGAGGATTGACGCATCTCCCGCATTCTGCATATTTGTTTTTCTGGGTTGTGTTTGCCTATAGAGCATTTCTCTTGGTACTCTTTGTATATGGTAACTTCCATTTCACCTTTTGACATCGGTATCTCCTAAAAACATAGTTAGAATCAGGAAATGCCTTTGATCCCTGTACCCATATCATAACAATGAAAGCTTTTTTTTTCCTGAGAGTTTATATGTGCCAAATATTTTGCTTAGTGCTTTGCAGATTATTCTATTTAATATTCAAAGCATCTTTATGGAAAAGGAACTGTTATTATTCAATCTTGCAGATAAGGAGGCTGATGCTTACTGAAGTGATATAAATAGCCCAAATTCTCAGACCTCATAAGTGGTCTGATGGATCCCAGGGTTTTTTCCTGCCACTTACTAGATGTGCGACCTTGGCCAAGTTGCATAATCTCTCTGTGCCTCAATTTCCTTATCTGTAAAATGAGAATAATCACAGCACCTTTCTGTACTAGTATTGTGAGTGTGGCTGTGAGGATTAAATAAGTTAAAGTATATATTCCTGGTAAATAGTCACTGCTATTTAGATGTTAGTTTATTATTGTTAACTGCTAAGCCCTACTGGGGACCCTTCCCCTTATGCATATTTTCCCTTCACTCCCAAACTTTGGAGGACCAAGTTTCTTCCTTATTTGCTAAACAGAACAACTGTTAATAGTTTGCACTGGGAAAAATGTTTCACTCCTCTAGTCCATTCAAAGTCTTCCTCCTAAAGATGCAGTTTCTTGCTTCAATGCTCATTCTAGTTTGAGAAGAATGGAAGGATTTGGCCATCACTTTCGGCAAACCGTACACTTGACTTTTATACTAGTGATTAAAAAGCCATTCTTTGGTCATAAAGGAAAGATAGCCTATGTATAGAAATTCCCTTTGGAGGAACAATCTCCCTTTAAAAACTAAGCTGTAGAATGATGTTCCTTTAGCTGTTTAAAATATAAAGTTTGAATATAAAGTTTGTTTTGAATATAAAGTTTGGGAGGTAGGCCCAGAAAAAAAGGCACCTTTCTAAGAAGGTCCAGTTGGAAGAATAATAGACCTGTATTTCCTCATCTGTATGGTATCCTCTTATTGGATGACCTAAGAAGCCGTGGAAACTGAATGGGATCCAGTAATGCTTTTTTATTCCTTGCATACCTGAGGTGATAGAGCAGGGGTTCTTAATAAGGGGTCCGTGAGTTTGAACTGAAATTCAAAAAAAACATTATTCACGTGGAACCTGTTGGTGCAGGTGTGATATATTTATTAAACAATACTCATGATAGTGTGGACTTAGTAAGGGGTCCGTGGTTTTCACCTGACTGGCAAAGGGGTCCATGGAACAAAAAAAGGTTGAGAGCTCCTGTGCTAGAGAGAAAATATCTTGCTATCAGTACTGTTTTTAGGACTGACAAGTACCACTTTGGAAAACAATTACCGCAGGTACCTAATTCAAAGGAACTGAACAGAGTTTCTTCTGTAGTTACAAATGATCTTCAAATCTCAAAGGCGTACAAGAAAGTAAAACCTACTGGTGTGAAAAGAAGCCCAGCAATCCTAGATGAAGACGACAAAAACCTTAATGACATGGTAAAGAATACATATAGTTCAGTGATTAAAAGTAAAATAAGAGTATATAATTTAGAGCCAAATTAATTAGTTTATCTTATGATAGTCCAATGTCCTTTACACTCAGAGGCATTTGAATTCTTTTTTTTTTTTTCCCCTAATTCATTCATTAAACAAACCTGTACTGAGTCCAAGATAGCTAGAGGAAGAAGATGTTTTCAGTATGATGGATAAACACATAGAGGAGGAAATGTAATTAAGGGGCTGGATAACGGGGTAAAAAGAGGGACTGATTAACTCTATGTAGAGGAGAGGGATCAAGAAACATTCTAGAGGAGTACCCATTTCTACTAAAACTCAAAAGATCAGGATGGAAGATGTTTGCCGAGCAAAACCACATCGATGCTTTTGGGAACCTAAAATGCTTGCATTTAAGGTGATAAGAGCCAGTTTATGCTGGTTAGAACCAGGTGAGATGACCAGATCTGAACCCTAGCCTTTTTGAACTGATTATAACTAGATAGAGCTGGTTTGATTTGATTGCATTTGACTGGAAACCCCTTGGATTTGTTTCTATCCAGCTTGTGCACCTAATAAGAAATCTGATCTAATCTTACTGGTTTGACTGAGTGCTTTCTATATTAATGCTACTAATCATTTGTCTGTCACATTTGTCACACATCTTTTTTCCTAGTTTGCTATTGACTTTTACTTTTGTATTTTAATAATAATTTAATTTTACGTGAAATAATCTTTCCTATTGTACTTAATCACTATTAATGTGAGAGATTTCATGAACATTAACTTCTGTATCTTTTCTTTTGTCTGTACATTTAACTCTTCAGTATATCTGATATCAAATAAGTATCAAAATTGATCATTTTTTAAAAATATTTAACCAGATATCTCAGTAGCATTAAAATATCAATCCATTCTTTTTACTTATTTGATGATAGCACCTTTTCTTATCATTCTTACACAAGGTTAATTACCTATGATAAATGTGTTTGCTTTGAGCAAGCATATAAAATGTCATATAAATGAAATCATATAGGGTGTAAACTTTTAAATCTGTCTTCATTCTCTTAGCATAAAGCATTTAAAATCCATCCACATTGTTGCATGTATCATTAGTTTGTTTCTTTTGATTTCTGGGTGATATTCGGTTGAGTGGAGTTACCACACTTTGTTTATCCAATCTCCAGTTCAAGGACATTTGCATTGTTTCTAGGTTTTGGAAGCAGGATATGATAAAGGAGCCATTTTTAATGTCAAACCATTGTCCTTTTTATTTTGGTTAGTGTTAAATGGGAGTGGATCCCGAATTTTATCAAATATTTGAGACAATGACTATCTACTACTTCACTTACTAATTCTGTGTCTTATGTTACTGACTCTTAAAATATTAAGCCATTTAGTTTCCTGGGAAAATTTAAACCTGATTATGATGGATTATTCTAATGTACACTTCATTTACTTTATATTTGCAGTCAGTAGTACAAACAAAGAGTTACAGAATTCAGAATCTTCACAGTGAAAAGTAGTCACCCTTCCTTTCCTGGGACACAGCTTCCCTTTTTTCCTTCCTAGAAAAACTACCATTAGCAGTTGCTTGCATTTCCAGAGACGTTCCCTGCATCCAAACATATACATTTATATTTTCACTCCTGTAATGGCAATTTATACACTGTCTTCTGAAACCTGCTTTTTTCACTTAACAGTGCACCTTGGAGTTTATTCATGACAGTATCGGGAGAGCTGGCTCATTTTTCAGTTATATAATATTCCATCATAAAGTTATGTAATAATTTTGTAAAATATTTCAACAATTCCTTACTGATGGATAATTAGTTTGTTTCCAATCCTTTTCTATTACAAATAGCACTAAAAGGAAAATTGAAGTCTGTACCTTTTTTCACATGGGCATAAGTGTATTGAGAAGAACTAAATGTAAAGTGGAATTGTAGGATAAAATTTTGATGAATTTTGCCCAATTACTCCCCCTTTAGGTAATTCTAAGTCACACTCACATTATCTTTTATGAGAATTCTTGACTCTTGACATCCAGTCCAACCCAGTGTTTAGGCACCCTTTGTCCCTGTTATCTGATCAGTGAAAAGTTTACCATATTGTGGTCTTAATAATAGGAACAGAAATGCAAACAAAGGTTGAGCACCTTTCTCTTGTGTTTAAGAGGTTTGATATTTTCTTTTCTATGAACTGTTCATACCCTTTGCCCATTTTCAACTGGATTGGTGGTCCTTATCTTTTTAATTTGTAGGACCTTTCTTCACATCAAAGAAATCCAGCCTTTGTTAGTCGCTTATCTTTTAACTTTATTCACAATATTCTTTGACATGAAGATTTTTAAAAAGAATATTTATATAATTGAAATTTTTCATCTGTGTTGGGTTTTTTCCTCAGTCTCCACTCCGAGAAAATTAAAATGCCACCCATTTTGTTTTCTCAAGTAATTTTATCATTTCATTTTAAAAATTTTATTGGGGAAGGCAGATGTAACTCCAGGTTGAGCTCCTGCTTCCCACGTACGAGGCCCCAGGTTTGATCCCTGGTGCCTCCTAAAAACAAACAAAACAAACAAATGAAAAAACCAACCCCACTAGGGAGTGGATGTAGCTCAGTGGTGGAGCACCTGCTTCCCACATATGAGGTCCTGGGTTCAATCCCCTGTACCTCCTAAAAAAAAAAAAAAAAAAAAAAAAAAATATTGTTCCTTCATCTAGTTTATTTTAGCATGAATTGTAAAGTAGAGAAACCAGCTTTTTTTCCCTTTACTGCCTGGTGGCTAGTTAGTTGGCCCAAAACCATTTATTGAACAATATATTTTTTTCTCATTGAATTCATATGACATCTACCAAATTCCATGCATACATATATATTTAATTTCCTGAAATTTCTATTGTTTTCATTGATCTGTCTGCCAAATTATATAAAATTAACTCATAAAATGATGTACAATTAATAATGAGCAGTTGATATTATGTTTACAACCTGGGAGAGCTATGCTCACAACCACCCTTCCATTCCTCTTTTTAAAAATAATACTACTTGCCTTTTTGCCTCTATTTTTTTCACACTAACTTTACAAATCAGTTTTCATCTCCCCCCACCACCACCACCACCATATCTGGGCATTTTATGATTTGTGCATTGATAGTTTTAAGTAAAACTAACCTATCATTTTCTGGAAGAGATTTTCCACTTGGAGTGTTTGTTACTAAAGGAAAGCTATGACATCATCTGGCACCCATTTCAAATTATAAACAGATGTTCCAGAATGGTTTCTTGCCACACTAGATAGTACAACTTAAATCACTTCCTCTCAATAAGCAATACTATCCATTTTCTCTTTTCCAACTCACGTTTTAATGGCAGAAGGTGTTATATCATCTTGCAGCTCTTTGAATGTTTACAGGTAATTTTAGCTAAGAAAAATCAACCATGTGGGGACCCTCCCTTTTTCCTTTTTTTTCATTGTGAACACATTTTTGCAGAAATGAATATATCTCTTCTGAATTGATATAGAGGAAATGTGTCTTGCTCATTATTTCAAAACTGCTTATCTAATCCTTTCTAGAAAAAAAACTAGTTGGAGAAAAGCAATATATTTAATTTATGTTAAAACATTTTTTCAAAGCAAAAATAATTTTTCAGGAAAGATTAGATCTCATATTTAAAGAATGAAATTACAGGCATAAAATTTTTGTGAGGCATCATTTGTAAAGTATAGCAGGTCAAAATGAGGACTCTGTTATATAATTTATCATCAGTTATTAAAGATGGAACATATTAATGTATTTTATGGGTTTGTGAATTTTCAAATAGCATAATTCATTTATGAGTAATCTATAACCCACACTTCTTGTATAGTCATTAGAAAATCCGGCCTTGATGGTTTTCTGTTGAATATCAGAAGCTCTCAGAAGTATGTCATTAGGAATAAGACTTCAAAGGGGTGGGAGATTCTCCAAATTGAATACTTCCTCTACCTCTTTTTTCTGTGGTATTGTGATTTACCTGGTGTTATACAGGAAGGGATGAAAAATTCATCTCTTACTTAATTTCCAAAAGGACTGCTTTTGTTGTTGTTTGGTCAGTTTTAGGGTTGAAGTTTAAAACACTGAGAAATTTTACAGCTTCAATAGTAAAATATTTATACTTTGATATTGAATGCGGTGCCCTAGTTCCTGTGATCTTTGAAATACAAATTGGATTTACATTTACTTTTCAAAGCTTTTCATTCTTGTTGGTGAGTGTCCCCTGACAACTCTGCAGACTGGATCTGCTTTTTAGCTTGAGCTCCTCCATGCCCAGGATCTTAGACAGTCAAAGAAATCAGAGGAAACCCGCATAGCCAGGCTAGGATGCGCTTTATTCCTCTGTACCAGTTTGACATAAGAACGCCTAGTTTTAGAAGACCTGTTTTTTGTTGTTGTTTTTAAAGAGCTGCTCATACAAAAGTGGGGTGAAGAGGCGAATCATATTGATTTCTTTCAAAGAAGGGTGTTATGCAAATGCCGCTGAGTAGAACTGCATTTCCATTTCCCACACTGATCTCATCTTAAAACTTTGCAGTCGATCTTACTCTTTAATGCATTGCTGTTTAACAGAAATTCTATCATATAAAATGAAAGTGACTGGCCATAGAAGCTGAAATGACGCTTAAAATCTTTTATCTATCGTCTTTGGAGGCTCAAGATGACATTTTTCAAAAAATGATAAAAGGGACAGCGTTGTATACATTAGTTGACATCATTATTCAAATAGCTTCTTCTTTCTTTCTTTCCTCCCAGAAAATCCATTTTTGGAACACAGCTTTGAACAATATATAAGGAATAGATTTTGCTGTTTATCATTAAGAGTAGAGAATTTTCTTACCTTAGGCATAGTGCAGTTGAACCTATCATCAAGTTGCTAGAACTCTCTGCTGGTTCCAAACTCTAGTTAGGATACTAGAAGAAACAAGACAAAACTGTCTCCTCTCCTATGGCTTCCTGGTGGAGTCTACCAAAAGATAGTTTGTAGATATCTCAGCAGAGATTTACACCAACCAAGCAATGACAGTTATGTCCATGCATTTCACATTTGAATCGCAGTGCCTTGGGCTTGTAATAGAACGCTGGCACTATTGCCTAACAGATATTCCTGCACTTAAACATTATTACAAATTTCATCTTTTCTCAAAATGATCAGATTCTATTTTTTTCACTAAAAATAATGATAAATCTTAATCTTCACATTTACTTTAAAAACTCCTCTTACAGTTTAGCAAATGTATTTTCGGTTGACCAAAAACTATGACCTCTAAGTTTTAATCAGGTTTATTAAAATAGAAAAGTAGATGAATAGACCAGAATTCATTGTTATAATACCATAGCTGTGGACCCTAAAATACTGTAATTTCTCTTTTGTCCTTTCTGATATTTTCAGTCTAAAAGTGACAGACATTTAAAAAGGAGAAAAAATGGATTTAAGACCAATATCCAAACCTTGTTCCCTGCTTCAGCCCGTACTTGTCATTCATTTTTCACACTCAGTCCAGTTATCTGAAAATAGGGCTTCCATCCAAATTGCATTTCAACTTCTGGTAAAGGAGCTTCTATATATCTTATAGTACTTATTCATATTCACTAGGAGGTCCTTACTCTGAAATGCAGGAACCTTGTGCTTCGGCTTCATGATCTGACACCGACAAAGTTTTCGAGCTTTGTCTTCTAACACTACACACACATAGCTTTGTAACTTTAACTGCTCTCAGGAAAATCAACATGAGCTCTGGATCCAGACTTCCTGGATCAGAATCACAGCTCTGCCTTATAATAGCTGTAAGGCCTTGGACAAGTTATTTAACCACTCTGCCCCTCAGTTTCCTCTTCTGTATTTCCTCACAATAATGGCCCCTATCTGATAGGATTATTAAGCTAAATGAGGTTGTATATACCAAGTCCTTAGAACAGAGCTACCACGTAATAATACTCAGTAATTATTTGCTATAGCAGTAATATTTATCACCATCTCATCATCACAAAGGGAGTCAATATCATCTATTTACTTCTACCCTACTTTAATACATCATAAATTCTATGAAGAAGACTTTTGGAGTGGGGATCGCTATTCTTTTTAGCAGCCCTAATTATTTTCTAGAGTAAGGCAAGACAATTTTTTTTTTACTAAAAAAAAGGAGTAGTATTTAGGAAAATTGCTTGAGTAAAACTATATATGTTGGAATTTAGTCCTATACTCAGTAAATATTTCTTAAGGCTCTATCATGTATAAAGCACAGTGGAAGGCCCTGGAAATGTGATGATACAAAATAGTTATGGTCCCTGAACTCATGAAACTTGATGTCTGGATAGGGGATAGTTGATTATTATATAACCCCAAATGGTAACTATACATTTTAATAATTTTGTAGAGGAAAAAGTTAACAGGATGCAGTGAGAGAATAAGAAATGACCTACCATGAGTGATCAAAAAGGGCTTTCTCAGAGATGCCATTTAAGTGGAGACCAGAATGCCCGTGGGCTGTTGAACAGTGGGAGAAGAAGCCTGAGGGGCAGAAACAAAGGCCCTAAGGCAGGAGATGATGGAGGTGTTTGAGCCACTGAAGGAGGATTGATGTGCCTGGACACGGAGCCAGAGGGCAAGGCTCCATCACGGGGCTGAACAGGAGAGCTGGGTCCTGTCACTCAGGGCCTCGGAGACCTCGTGAAAGGTTCTGGACTAAATTCTTAGGGTAAAAGGAAGTTTTCGAGCAGGGGAGTGATGTAGTCCATTGTATATCTTATAAAGATTGAGCTGGTTTTGGGTGGACACTGGATTATAGAAAAATGAGTGGAAACATAGGGACCATTTGGAGTCTATTTGTGTCTTTGGAGAGAGCTGATGGTGGCTTGGACTAGGGGACAATGATTTCTTGGAATAATCGACGTACCACAAACTACATTTTAGAGGTTGAAGGGTCAGGACCTGGTGAGAGAGAGCACATTGGTGTTGGGGGAAAGGGATCATCCAGAATGACGTTCAAGTGACTCTCAGATTGATGATATATCATTATATATTAATGATATTGTGTTATAGGTGTAACTTAACATTATAGATGTTAATAGACAACATTATCATGTAGTAAAGTGGAAAAGACAGAGAATGCTTTCAAAGGACATGAAGAGTTTTATTTACACTTCTAATTGGAAGCCAGTGTAAAGCCTTGCTAAAGATTCAATAAAATAATTCGTATAAAGAACTGTCAAAATAACTGCACAAAGCAAGTGCTCAGTAAAAAGTCTATTTTCTGATAAGATTTAGGTTATGGCTCACATCCTTGATATGACACAAAGAAGGACCAGGCACATCAGAAACACTTATTCACTGTTTTTGTTTGTTTGTTTGATTGATTGTTTTTTTAATTAATGACTTAATTAATGACTGAATAGACTTCAGTTTGGTCACATTTACAATAATCTTAGATCAGAAAGAAATGTGATTGGGCGCCTCCCTCCCACATGGGAGGTCCTGGGTTCAATTCCTGGTGCCTCCTAATGACGGGGGTGTGGGGGGGGGGGCGGAATAAATAAATAAAATAAATGTTAAAAAAAAAAAATTTGATATCAGTGGAAACTTGACACCACAATAAGTTCCATCTTATTTCAAATCCAAAGATACAGGAACGAGAGAGCAAAAATATAGCTCATTTTTATTTTCTACTTGATCATTTATTACTTAATTAAATGATCTTTTATAGCCACAAACTTCCAAATTTAGGAAAAACATGCCTGCATTTGTTTAGTCACAGAAAAAAATGGAATATATGGGCAAATTGAATCAAGTCAAAGTAATAAAGAGTAGTAAGCAATGAACAGGGGTATTAAGCTTTCTTTAGATCATAACTAAAATTGAACTTCCTAAAAAACAAAACAAGAAACCCAGTGAATACATAGTTCAGCCTTGAATGTTAGATTTGGGGGCGGGGTGGGGAGAGCAAGAATGTCTGTTTTTTACTCTGCTATATCCTGAAAATCTGAAAGGCTCTTGGCAAATAATTTAATATTTGTTGAATGAATCATTAAATCAATAAATGAATAATTTAAAAAGCATGTCACATTTTCTGTTTCTAAGGAAGTAATTGCATATGGTATTCCATTTCTTCAAACTGCATCTTCTCTCATTTAGGATGGATAACCATGCCCTTTCTATTCTGAAGTGCATAATAAAAATAATTGTGGTTCATTATAAAGGCAGACAACTTTCAGCCTTCTTTGTACCAGTTTTACCTTCAATGAAGCTGATAATCAGATGAGAACCATGAGCCCATTGCATCCTATGAAGAGTAGTTCCACTAATGTGACTTTCAGGTTCGTTCAAAGATGGGTGCTCATTCTCTGGCCTTTCCTAGTGAACGTGGAATCCAGTTGACTCCTCAGAGCTTGTTCATAGACAGGATCTACTGAGGTAATTTCTCTAGGGTACCCTTAGGCCTCTTCATGGGAGAACATCATAAACCACGTGATCTGGGCCTGGAGTTACGAGAGCCTTTCGATATATATGGATTTTTAGTACCAGGATTTTGTTTGTAACAATTTGAGGTCACAAGTGAATCATCAGGGGGCAGATGTGGCTCAATGATTGGGCATCCATCTGCCATATGGAGG
>JAKSZT010054202.1:13793551-13820355 GCA_026826555.1 Tolypeutes matacus
TTTAAAAAACAAAAAACAAAACAAAGAAAAGTGATCATGGGCCTGGGGAGCATTGCTGGTCCCTAAGGAAATTCTTCATAATGCTTTAGTTTGATATATTTGTCACGTGAATGTACGCCAGGCTGTGTCCCTGGCATGCAGCCATCAGTGAATGATAGTGAGCAGAGAATAGAGAAGAAAAAAAAAATTGCTAAAGGGGATAGAAAACAAGAACAATGAATTCATTTTCTTTCTTATAGGGCTTCCCTTAAAAAGCATGTATGTTATGGTAGCATAACTCCGTGCTTCCCATTCTTGATTCATGAATACTATTTGTTAAAGGCTGAGAGATGTTCATTGATGTGGACATTTTTTATTTTGTTATTACTTTACCATATCAGATTCTCCCTAGCTGCATGTGTGTTTTCAAAGGGAATATGTCCTTGCCTGCCTCTTCCATCATTTTAGCGTTGTTTGACAGGAATTAGGAAAGGGCAATAAAACGAAAGTGAATAAAATGGTATTTCCTGGTATCTTTCTCCATCTTTGGCCATGACTGTATTTGCTTATCAGTAATCCAGGATTTCCTGGAACAGGACAAAAGAACACTGATGATTATGTGAACTCTCATGGAGGGTGTGAGCCAGTAGCCTCTTGGAAGTACATCAGGGACATGCTCTATCTTTGTAAACCTCAAGGCTGAGTACTTATTTAAAATTTATCTTTGTACTTTTCTGGTTACCAGAATACATAGCAGGTAAGATGAAATAGTACATTTTAATTTCTTCTGATCTTACAGTTTTCATCTTATAATTGTATATCTGGTTCATTTGTTTACTAACTCATATCTCCTTATACTGGAGCATCAACTCCATGAGATCAGGAAACCTATCAATTTTGTTCACTGTTATATCCCTAACTTAAAACTGTATGCAGGGGGCGGATGTGGCTCAGATGGTTGGGCGTCCGTCTCCCATATGGAGGGACCTGGGTTCGATCCCCGGGACCTCCCAGTAAAAAAAAAAAAAAAAAAAAAAACTGTATGCATAGGATAAACTCAACAAATGTTGGCAGAGTTAATTAACAAATAACTAGTAGTGGAATTAGATTCCAATCCATGATATGCCATTAGGAAGTTATGCAATCTTGGGTACATTTTAAAAAATCTCTCGGACTCATTTTTCTCCTCTGTAAATTGGGGCAGGGCAGGAATGCGACAACTAGATGACCTGTGAAGGTCTTTTCCATCTCTGACGTTCTAAGCATTATTAGCACTTAAGGGTATTGTGCTGATCCATTGCTTCACTGGTTCATTGATTCAATAGACATGAATAGAATTAAATTGCATTTAGCACCTACGATGTGCCAGCCACATTGGAATAAACATAGGCCCTAGGTTGACAGAGCTCAGGGGGATGGGAAATGTATATGATCAGACATCTGCTGCTGTATATGAGAGAGAAAGAGGACCAATGTGCTATGGGAAGCTTAGGAAATCTGCACATATAAGCAGGCTCTTGAAGTGTGAGTAGTAACTGTGAAGCCTGAGAATTAGGAAATGGTGGACGAGATCATCCCATTAGGAGGGAGCAGGATATTATGAAGTGGTACACGAGATTGAAGAATGGGCGAAACTTTAGCAAGGCTAGAGAACAGACCATCTGTGGAGGGACAATTTGAAATGAAACTAGAGAGGTAAGATGGAGTTAGAGGTGATGAAGTGTGCATCTTAAACTCAAGAGTCTGGATTTTATCCTCTAGGGTACAATCATCTAAAATGATTCAATTATTTTACTGGTGATAAAGTGGAATCTATAAGCTATAGGGACTTGGTCAAGACCATAGAGCAAATAAATGTCCAAGCCAGCATTTGAATAAACTCTTTTGATCCCATTTTACCTCTCTACTTCTACTGTACCATGCTACACCCCAATCCAATTTGACCAATTTGTGTACATGGATTATTCAGAATCTTAAAAAAGTCTAAATTTCACAGTTAAATACTTCATGTTGGTTAAATCTCAGATATTAGATGGAATATTTGTTTCTTAAAAAGTGAGATGCAGAGCAGAGTATTCACAGCTGGGAGAGAGAGAGCAGAAATAGATGAGGTAACGCTTGGTGCAAATGAAATTTTTCAAAGTAAACTTGCTTATTTGGCTGAAGAGGTACATGAGGTATCTACCTTGGATTTCTGAGTTTATCTATGATCATTTCAAGGTAGAAGAAGAAAGAAAGACATAAAAATATCAGTGTCCTAGTTTGCCAGGTTGCTACCACACAATAGGCTGGCTTAAACATTAAGAATTTGGAGTTTGGAGGATAGAAGTCCAAAATTAAAGTGCTGGCAAAGCCATGCTTTCTCCTGGAGTTTGTAGCATTCTGGAGAAGGTTTGCCACAGTCCTTGGAGTTCCCTGTTTTACATCTCTGCCTTGGTCACTGGGTGACTTTCCCTGACTGATGACTTCTCAGATTGTCAGGATTTCTTCTCTTAAAAAAGCCTTCTGACTACCCTCCTTCAGTATGGCTACACCTAATTGGATCTTTGAAGACCCTATTCACAAATGAGTCTGCACCTGGCTCATCTTAACATATTCAAATAAACTATTTACAAAAGAGTTCACACCTCCCGGAACTCGGATTAAGACTTGAACATGTCTTTTGTGGGGTACATGATTCAATCCACCACAGACAGAAAGACAGGAAGAAGGCAGAAAGGAAGGGAGAGGGAGAGAGAGGGAAAGAAGGATGAAGGGAAGGAGGAAGGAAGGAGCACTTGAGAAAGCAATATATGAGGGTGGTCCAGAAATCAGTTTAGATGCTTCTTTTGATCCATTAGCAATAAAAATTTCAGAATATATGCAGAGATGGAAGACAAAGTATTTCCCTGAATTTGAGATGTGCTAATACTGTTGCTTGCTGTCAACATGCTGTACTCTTCACCAAACCACTTAGAGAGAGTTTGAAGAAGATCTAATTTTATAGAACCCTCACCTTAGCCTATTTGGAACCAAGCAGACCAAATGACATCCAGATGTGGTTTGGCGTAGGTATGTTAAAACAGTGGGATGTATGGTGACGTCATAGATATGGGCAGTTCCTCATCTGTCTTTGAAATAATTTATTACACATAGGTTCTTGTGGCAACATCAATTGTAATGACCTGTACCTTCTATTCTTTTTCTTTCTTTTTTCCTGTCTCATTAAATTCTATGATCCTTACTGTCAGGACCTTTTTATAACCTTTTTTCTGTAACTTCTTTAAGTATTTACCAAATATTCTACAGACCATTATTTGCCTAAGAAATGCCATTGATTTATCAATGATAGCAGCCAATGCCTATTGAGGAAATAACAGTGCATTTCTATGCCTAATGCTAATCTAAGCCCCCCAAAAAGAAGTTTTGAACATAGGTGCCCAGAGCTATTCAAATATTGTATAATCCTCTACCTCTTTCCATGAAATCATTAAAATTCCCAAATTGTCAAGCCTTTAACTTCTTCTGAGTTATCTGAATGACAGGACAAGTGAGTTTCCCACATTTCAAATCTGTCTTTAAATGAAGTTCCTTCATGCATGATGTGTAATTATACAGAAACACTTTATAAATTTTCCCTGCAACTTTCTTAGCACTTCCAGACAAATAATATTAATACTGTCCTATGCAATTCCAATGTCACATCAAAACAAAACAAAAGAAAGTCCTGGAAGGAGACTCTTTTCCCCCCAAGGCAATTTAAAACTTCCTTCTTCATCTTAAATATTTCATTGCATTAATTTTTCAAAGCAACAAAACAAACATTCATCAAGTGAAACTAAGCATGACCTCCCTCAGATGGGTACATCTGTTGCTTTCCTGCTGTGTCACTGAATAATTCATTTTAATACCTTTAAAGTATATACTTCATTAAAATGAGTTACACTCTTTTACATATAAAATTTACATTGATAGAAACACAAATAAAAGATGTTAGAAAGCTGACCCTGGAATTGTGTTACTCTTTGCGATTTATATCTTGTTGCTCTTTCTGTTTTCCTCTACTAGAAAAGTGAAGAGGCATCTCCATACCCACTGGCCCATCAAAAGCATTGGCTATATCAGCAGATTTTTTTTTTTTTTTTTTGCACTGTTAGCTGGGATATTTTGATGCCTTTTACCCTACAGCTTTTATTCCTCGTGGACATCTTTAACGATATTTGTTGACACTGCTTGGCCCTGGTAGCTCCTTCTGCTCACATCACATAAGAGATGCACCATATATACTGAATGATATCTTGGAACTAAAGCCAACACAGAGAATATTAATCCATTTAAACGTCTCAAATAATAATATATCTGAGCTCATTAGATGCAGTGCAAGAAAAATTTTCAGTTTCATTCACTCCCTACACTAAGAATTCTATTAACTGATGATCAGAATGGCTTGGGGAAGGGGGACTGATGTGGCTCGGGTGGTTGGGCATCTGTCTCTCATATGGAGGGACCTGGGTTCAATCCCTGGGACCTACCAGTAAAAATTAAAAAAAGAAAAATATAGAAGGCGCGTGGGCCGCCAGGCCCCGTGCATGGGTGTGCCCCCAGGCCCCGCAGTGGGTGAGCCGTCAGGCCCCGTGCACGGGTGCGCCATCAGTCCCCACGAGCCACACAGCAAGATGATGACATAACAGGAGAGTGACACAAGGGAGAGTCAAAACGAGACACGCCGAAAAACCAGGAACTAAGGTGGTGCAGGTGGTAGGATACCTCTCTCCCACATTGGAGATTCCGAGGATCAAATCCCAGTGAAGACAGCAGGAGAAGGATGAGAAGAGAGGGCAGGAAATGGACACACAGAGTTGCCCAGTGATGGACACAGCAAAACCGGGGTGTGTGTGGGGGGGGGGCAGGTAAAAATTAATCAAAGTAAATAAATAAATAAATCCTTTAAAAAAAAAAAAAAAAAAGAATGGTTTGGGGGAAAGGGCTAAATATTTTTTGAGCTCTTCCCCCCATCCCCGAACTTTCATGGTTATGCCTTAAGTCTAGAAATGTAAAAAAATAAAAATAAACAGAATCAGAGTTTAGCAGTTAAAGACACAGTGTTCAGTTGTCATTTCAAGGCACCTGCTTTCTATCCATATTTTATTTAGAAAAAAACAGCTATTTTTGTATAAGTATAGCAGATAAATTTTCTATGAAGTAGAATCCAAATAAATAATTTATGAGATATTTTCAACACAATACTCTATCACAATATTTGACAATCGTCACAGTTCCTATTCATCTGGGAAAAAAAAAAGTCTCCACAGCCCTGAGATCATCAGATCTCAAGGGTTTTGTACAATAAATGTAGTACTACACAGATTTTTTTATATTAATAACTAAGCATAATGATACAATTTTTTAAATCCTGTAATATTTTCTGAGGAGACAGAACAATTTGTGTATATTCAATACTGCCCATTTTTTAGGAACGTAAAATGTGAAAAGGAAAATCTTTTTTTAACGGTGAATGTTTGACATCTTCATGGAAATTTGGGGACATACCACATATGCTACTGTATTACAGAGCTTGTCAAACTTCTCCAGTCCAAAGAACACTTTTGTCAGGAAAATATACCCTGGAACTATCTACCCAACATGGTCCTGCTTGCTTGCCCACCATCACCCAGCTCACACACAGCCCTATAACCGAATAAAGAAATGGGGCCTGACAGTCTTGTGGTGAGTTTCTAAGGAGCAATGTAGAAGCAAGTTTTATATTATCTATTTAAAACAGAATCAAAAGCCAAAGCTTTAGGGAAGCGGCTGTGGCTCAATCAGTAGGGCTCCCGTTTACCATATGGGAGGCCCCGGGTTCGGTTCCCGGGGCCTCCTGGTGAAGGCAAGCCCGCCCGCACGGCGTGGTTGGCTGACCCAGCGAGCACAAGCAGCAAGGGGGGGATAAATGAATAAATAAATAAAAATCTTTAAAAAAAAAAGCCAAAGCTTTAGTGTTTCTTAAAAACTTTCAAACAGCAAAGGAGGTCAGAGCCCAGAGCACCTGGAGATGCCTTTGTGGCTCAGAGCACCTGGAGGCCCTGTTGTGGCTCAGTTGTGTTATACGATGCCACATCTGGAAGGTCATTGCCACTAAGGTCAGCTTCATTGCTTGTTAAGGAAAATGCCCCGTAGGCAAGCCTAAGTATTTCATTTTTGTTTTTTTTTCTTCTTCAATTATTAAATGTGTTTCTCTCTGCCATAAAAGACAAACACATTCTATGGCAAATTCTATCTCATGGTTTTGCTTTTATGACACAAAATATCACATGGACTGCTAGGAATTATCAGATGAAATATCTGCATTTTTTTTCATGCCTTGAAGTTCATGAGTGGAAAGGTTCTAGGCCTTAAAATCCGACTGGCACTTTAAAGTCATTGTAAGGATGAGAGCACATAATATGCATCCAATAAATGGATGCCACTGTGGTTTTTCCTGACTTCTAAAGTTCATGTACACTTTGGAAGGAATGGAGCACCAAACATATGTTGATGTTTAGAATCATGAATGCTAGGCATGGAAGGTTTGGTTGGCTTTATCTGGGATCTTTCCTGCTCTGCTCTCAAAACCTGAGAGGAAACCTGGGTGTGAACCAGGAGCTATTAGGAAATTTCTAATTAGGCATCAGCACCAGACTCTACTTTATGGGCTCTTTGCTCACCTACTTCTCTTCATCTATCTGACTGGGAAGAGGCAATATGTCATCAACCCTAATGTTCTCCTGTGACTTTTTAGAAGGTTTTCTGATGCCCTCAAGCTGTATTAGCAGCAAAGGTGTTCTCTAGGCCAAAGGTATTGGGTAAACATACAGTTGTGTACAGCATATTTCAATTCTCATGGCAAGAAGAAAATTATCTTCTGTTCTTTGATTCTTTGGGCAATACCATTTCGTAAGTTCTGGACTAACACAATACTCACCTGCTGCCATTATAACATGCATTGTCCAAAGACTACCATTTGCCTCTGACAAATGCTGTTGGCCCACATATCAACTAAGTGAAGCAATAATTAATTATTTTCACTTATACCTCTGCTCTATTTATGCAACATGCTGCCTATTTTACTTTTTTAATATATATTTTTTATTTTTAAAGAAGCTTTAGATTACATAAATGTTACATAAAAAATATAGGGGATTTCCATATGCCCACTCCCACCCCCTCCCACACTTTCCCACATTAACAACATCCTTCATTAATGGGGTACATTTGTTACAATTGATGAACACATATTGAAGCGTTGCTACTAACCGTGGACTATAGTTTACATTATAGTTTACACTCTGACCCGCACAAATTTTGTAAGTTATGACAAAATATATAATGGCCTGTATCCATCACTACATTGTCATGTGGGACAATTCCAATGTCTCAAAAGTGCCCCCATATTATACCTATTCTTCCCTCTCCCTCCCTTCAGAACCTCTGGTGGCTACTGCCTTTATATCAATGAAAAATTTCTTCCATTGCTAGAATAATACACATGGCTCTTCTGCCCCTTTTATTTGAACCCATAATTAACATTATACTTGATAAATATATGTCTCAGAGACTTAAATCTTTGGCCCATCCATGTGCCAGTTGAGCCCTGAATCTCAGCAGAGTTGCAACACCAATTCTCTAGTTCATTGGACTGACCCAGGACAACTAATAAGAAGATGATGATGGACAACTCCCATCCCAAAGAACAGAGCATGTCTGCAACTACAAGCAAGACAGTTCCACCCATCTGCCCCACCATGGGATCTAAGCCCCCTCCCAATTAGAAGTAGAGTGGGCATCACCATCCCAAAATCCTCAAGATTGGGGAATGAACAATGGACTGAAGTAGACTTATTATTATTCTACCATAGACTCATTTTACTTTTAATCCAATGCCTTGCACATCAATTTCTGAGTTAGAAGGCTGGAGAAGGGCCAAGCCCTAACAGAGAAGCGAGAAGGTTGAACACTGGCCTAGTGGAGTTAGGGCAGTGTGATGTGGAGAAACAGTGAAAACCAGCATTCAGTGCACGTTCACCATTTAGAGAGTGGGCCTGTATATGCGAATACATTTTATCATTACTATAAGACACTTTCTACCTATAAGGCTCAGCACTCTAAATCGTGGATATGAAAGATGAAGTCACTCTTTCATTTTATTTTATTTTTTTTAGTTTTCAAAGTCGAGTCACTCTTGACTGAGGTAAGAGAGGAGGCAGGGCAAGAAGATAGACTTTCTGGAAATATTACCAAGGGTATTATCAAAAAGCCCTAGTATTATATCTCTCTTGTGTAAATACATTTGATCCTCACAACAACTAACTCCTTGAGATAGAAAAGATGAATATTTCTGTTGTACAGAAGAAGAAACTGCGGCTTAGAGTGAATAAGTGACCTATGCCATATCCAACCAAATCCCTGCCCTTTTCACCAGTTATATGAACTCAGAGAATGCAGGTTCTAGTTTGACTCCACTACATTCTATCTTAGGGACTTGAGTGAATCAGTATTTTCATGTATAAATGCATGACAAAAAACCCACCACAATCCCTATATTTTTGGTGGTTTTTACATATAAATTAAATGGTAACTATGAAGGTGCTTAACAAAAAACTCAAAACTACTGAATAAGTATTAAATATCACCTTTTTTCCCTCTTTTATATTTATTTATTTATTTTTAAGATTTTAAAAGATGCTTAGATTACATAAATGTTACACAAAAATTATAGAGATTCCCATGTTCCCCACCTCCCACACCCGCCCACATAAACATCTTTCATTGGTGTGGCACATCACCTGCAATGGATATACACATCCTGGGGCTTTGCCACTAAGCATGGACCAAAGTTCACATTGTAGACCACACTCTCTCCCACACAATTCTGCATGTTATATGCTGTTGTAAAATGGACTATATCTGTCGTTGTAATGTCACTCAGGATAATTCCCAA
This sequence comes from Tolypeutes matacus, assembly GCA_026826555.1. NCBI lineage: Eukaryota > Metazoa > Chordata > Mammalia > Cingulata > Chlamyphoridae > Tolypeutes > Tolypeutes matacus. The sequence continues at coordinate 13,802,487 of JAKSZT010054202.1, forward strand.
GTACCGAAAAAGACCCTGTATCACAGCTTCTTTTCCCTCTCCCTGCCCCCAAAGCATCCAGTGGCCTCTGGCTTCACATCAATGTTGTAATTTCTTCCATTGCTTGAATCACAATATGCCTACAACAGAATACCAGTAGGTCCCCTCTAGTCCATAGCTCTTCCCCCAATCCTGAGGAGTCTGGTATGGTCATGTCCACTCCACTTCCAAGTGAGAGGGGGCTTATATCCCATGGATAAGATGGATGGGGTTATCCTGCCTGCAGCTGCAGACTCTCTCCCTTCCCTGGGATGGCCGTTGTCCATCATCTCCCCGCCAGGTGTCTTGGGTGAGTACATTGAGCTATAGAGTAGGAGTTGCAGCTCCACTGAGATTCCAGACACAGCTGGCACATGGGCAGGCCAAAGGCTCCAGTCTCTGGAAGTACACCTATAAACTCCAGCATCAGATATAGGTTTGAATAGAAGGGACTGATGGACCATGTGCAGGGAGGACTTATTTGAGTCCAACCCTGTCATTCTCAGGAGCACAGATTCCAAAGTAGAGCCCACTGATAAGGCATCAATCTCTGGAGCTATCCCCCCTTATATAGGACCTGGGTGTCTCCAGAGCCTCAGGAGCCCCTCTGTTTGGGGTGATATCCACTTTGGTGTTCTATGAGATCCTACGGGGTGTGCATAAGCGTTACCTCTGGGATGACCTCCGACTCACTTTGAAGTCTCTTAGCCATATGAACTCATTTGTCTTTACCTTTCCCCCCTTTTATTCAAGGTCTTTTTCCAGTCGTATTGCTAGTTGGCACTTGGTAGTAATCCCTCGTTGCCAGGGAGGCTCATCCCCGGGAGTCATGTCCCACACTGGGAGGAAGGTAATGCATTCATATGATGAGCTTGGCTTAGAGAGAGGCCACATTTGAGCAACACGGAGGATCTCAGGTGGCAACCCTTAGGCACCCCATAACAATAGGCTAAGTTTCAATTTCAAGAGCAAAAACTTGTAAGGCTAGTCATTAATAACAAGAACCCATCAGTGGACCATCCTCCTTAGCCAGACACTGACCCTGCACTTGGGGGACTGTTGCTGCTCCCTTAGAGAATGTGGCAGAGCTCCCCAGGCTGGGAATTCAGTATTCTCTCAATTATTGAGTGATTCTCCACCCACTGTGACCATGGCCCACCCCTTGATCATTTGAACAATTTTATATATCTTTTATGTATATTCAGGTGAACTTCCTCCCATGAAACCCCATCCCAGACACACACCCCCACCAATGATCCTCTACTGCCCCCATTGTAACCCTTCTGTGACCCAAACCTTCCTTAAAGATAAGCCCATATAATAGCCAAATACAATTAACAGGAAAATGAAATTGTAATTATAAGTTTAAATGTAAGAAATAAAATACATGGAAACTTAAAAAAAAAAGAAAAAATGTTTTTTTAAATTTTTTGTTTTTTCCATTTTTTGAATATTCCAATATTTTTATTTTATTTTATTTTATTTTTAGTGTGTTTTTTTTCTAAATAACACCTTTAATGGCAACATAGAGCACCCTACCTCCACCATCATGTTATGTGAATGGTTTTTATTGAAAGGAAGTTTGTGGGCAAAGAAATATTAAAGGTGAAAACTACAATGTGGAGGATTATCCATAAGTAGCATGTAGTACTTACAGCTTGCAAATTGATTGGCTGATATGTTTCTGAGACTAGAGCCAGAAAATATCTTTTACCAACATGTTGACAAAATTCCTGATGTATGTTTTAAATAATCTCAAGCTTACTGAAAACTTGCAACTACAGTACAAAGAACATATTTTTTAATCATTTGAGTGTAAGTTGCTGATGTAGCATGTTCTCAAGAAATTGTCATTATTATCAAATGGGTAATTATGAATAAGAGTAGAATCACATAGAATGTGGCTATGTTTACATGCATACAGAGTGGACACTAGGATTTTTTATTCTTATATGTGTATTTTTCTTCTAATCTGATTCTGAATTTTTATAAACGTGTTAACAGAGTTATTAAGGAACATCTAAGCCAAATCCAGTATCACAGATAAGGAAATGCATGCCAGGTTAAGTCATTTTCTCTGGACCACAAGATTAAATGTAAATTACTTTATATTAGATTAGACAAAACTTGGCCTTTTGCCATGCAACAAAAAGTAATACTGAAATTCTTTATTTATCCTATCTGTTTAGAGTGATCTAGCAGTTTTCATGTTTGATGTAAAATTAATTGAGAAGAAAATTCTGATACATATGATGCATGGTAAATGTTAATCTGGGAGCCATTGGTTTAGAATCTATTTTTTTTACATGATTAGGGAAATTAACAGAGGATAACAGCATCGTAAAGCAGGCTGGAATAATTTATAATTAGCTTCACAATATATGGACTTATATTTTATTTGGGCTAAGGTTTTATGAATACATAGCAAGTAGTTCAAGGGCAATCCAGAGCTTGGCAAATAGCAATAAAGAAATCTGTCTGTGTTTTAAGACCAATCACAGAAACTCTACAAATTAGATAAACCATATGCCAATCATTGAGATTCAGCTCCATTGTGGTATTTTTATTAATGTAGTAAAAACTGATTTCTATTTTTTAATGCTTCTTTTTCTTACTGTTTATTTCTAGAAACTAGAGTTAGGCTACTTTTTTCATGGAAAGTTTCTATTTCTGAATTTTTCCTTGTCAAAAGCCTGTTTGTTCACTTTCAGAGCACAGAATGAAACCTCAATTTGCATAATTCCCTAAAGAAGTGAAAAAATAAATCCGTGCTTTTTTCCCTGATACATGAATGAGGATGTCAGTTGCTTCAAATGTTATAATTAATAGCATACTTTACTACACTCTGTCATACTTTCTGGGCAAAGAACTTTGTGTGTGTGAGTCTTAATATAAAAATAAAATGAGTACTCATAGCATTACTAAGTAGCAAAATTCTATTGAAATTCCAAGGGATACCTACTGAATCAGGTAATTCTCTATTCCAAAACTACTAGCAGTGTTAAATCCTTTTTTTATTATCTATTTTGTGACTGGATTATTGGATTTCTAAGTAAATTAAAAGTGGACAAATATAAAGAGATTACTGTTCTCTCATGTGTATTGAAAGTTGGCTGAAAATTCTTTCTCTCACTTAACTGCTCTCTTATATCTGTCTCCAGCACTAATTTGTCTTCAACATGTATGGAATGTAAGGATGACTTTGAGAAGTTGGCTAACCTTTATCATTCCAAAGGATAATTTTTTTTAAAACTGAAGTTTCAAGCTGCCAGCTATATTTCTCTTCTCAGAGAATGAGAAACCCAAAGGCAGAACCAGAATGCCCTTCCTCCTAAAAACAAGCAAAAACATCACTGATGGTTTAAAAGAACAGAGTTCATTTTTTTTTTTTTTTATTATGGGTAAAAATCAAAATTCTCACAATACATACAAACATTTGTAAAATGATATATAAATATATATGCATATATGTGTATTTGCTTACAAAAATGTTATTTATATATATATATATACATATATTTTAAGAGGTGCTTAGATTACCTAAAATATTACACGGAACCCACAGTGTGGCCCACCAACCTCAATGAACTTACACATCCTGGAGCCTTGCCACCAACCATAGACCACAGTTCACACTGTAGACCACACTCTCTCCCACTCAGTTCTGAGTGGTGTGTGCTGATTTAAAATGGCCTACATCCATTGCCACAACAGTACTCAGGACAACCTCCAACTCCCAAAGAAGCCCCTGTATTTCAACTGCTCATCCCCTCCCTACCCAAAAACTGTCAAGTGGCCACTGGCTCCACCTCATTGTTATAATTTCTTGCATTGCAAGAATCACCATATGTGAGCAAGAGAATACCATCAAGTCCACTCTAGTCCATAGTTCTTCCCCCAATCCAGAGGCGACTGGGATGGTGATGTCCACTCCAACTCCAAGTGAGAGAGGGCTTATATCCCATGGATATGGTGGGTGGGATGATCCTGCCTGCAGATGCAGGCCCTCTCCATTCCCTGGGATGGCCATTTCCCATCGTTGTCTCCTCACCAGGTGACTTGGATGAGTCCATTGAGCTGTAGGGTAGGAGTTGCAGCTCCACCTAGATTTCATGCACACCTGGCACATAGGTAGGTGGGAGGCTCCAGTCTCTGGAAGTATACCTAAGAAACTCCAGCATCACATGTAGGTTTGAATAGAAGGGACTGGTGAACCATGTGCAGGGAGGACTTATTTGAGTCTAATTAACAGAGTTCATTTTTAACCACTCAAATATTTTCTGTCATTTTGATATCACTGTGTCACTGCGTGAATATTTCAAACTAGACAAATAGCAAAATTCTTCATTCATCTGATCTCCCCTGGATAATCTAAGTCAATTAAAGTGAGCACAGACACAGGTGGTCCATCATGACAGACAATCTAAAAGTCACACATAAAGGTGAGTATTGGAGGGAGCGGATGTGGCCGAAGCGCTCAAGTGAGAACCTGCTTCACACGTGGGAGGTCCCAGGTTCGGTTCCTGGGGCCTCCTAAAAACAAAAAAAGCAATCAAATGAAAAAAATCAACCCAGGAGAATCAGTGTGGCTCAATGGTTGAGCGCCGGCTTCCCGCATACAAGGTCCCAGGTTCAATACCCAGCCCCAGAACCTTAAAAAAAAAAAAAAAAAGAAAAGTGAATATCGAAACATTCCATATTTTGTGGAAGAGTTATGCTGCAAGTGTCAAATTATTTTGCACTTCCTATTTACCTTATTAGCTGGTAGAGATTAAATGGATAATGGAGGAAGCCAGCACAATTTTTAAACCGACTTGTGTTATAATTACAATCAAAGATTTAATGTGGGATCTGCAAGTAAAATGTGAAGTTTGATGGAGCAAGGAAGACTATAAGGACCATGGTTGCTTTAGTTTCTTCACCATATCTGTTTATAGGATCCAGTCTAGTAGAGCTTGACTTGTTAACAAGTATTAAAAGGTGATGTCAGATTTCTAGACCATGCTGGAGTCTCTCTCATTTTGTTCAAATACATCATGAATTCTATTTCCTTTGGCACCTACTGATTATTCTATGTTGAGCCCTGAATGTTTATCAAGGAGCTATGCTTTATTAATTCTATTGCTTTTGACAAATTAACTATTTGTAATTACTTCTTCAAAAAGGATTTGGATTGTCTTTGCAATGGAAAGTGTTCAAGAGATGATGTGTATGGATGTTTTTTTTCCAGTTTTTGGTTGTTCATGTTCTGAATATCTGTGTTCACTTTCAAATGTTGAAATCCATCCACTGTGACTTTGTGCCTTATTAAGCTGTAAACTGTGTGTGTGAATATATTTGCTTTAATGTACAAATGGACAATTAAACAGGAAAACCTTTAGAAGCAGAGAAACCATGCCGTGTCTTACGTCCCTAACAGGACAAGATTTTAGAGGGTCCAAAGGAAAATAAATCTACAAGAACCTCTAATAAAGTAGTAAGAACATGAAACTATCAGTATCAAAATTGCTTTTTGATTCACAACATGACATATATCTCATCGCCTCACTAACTAAGCCACTGTATTTTCTACTTGGCATAAATCTAGCCTTTAAGCTTTTCCATCCTTAGCAGAATAAGGCACAGATTCTAATACATTATTAAAAATATGAAATGAAATAGAGTATTTTATATGATCCCTGCCAACACATAAAGTCTTGATGGGGAGAGATTTTTATATAGTACTGTAGGTTCAATAGATTATGTATATAAATCACTGCCCCACAGAAATGATAGCATCTGTGTATATAGATGTTTGCACAAAGATGTTCATTGCAGCATTGTTGGTAATATAAAAAAATTTTACGACATCTTAAATGTCTCTCAATAATAAAATGATTTTTAAAAAATTCATAGGTCTTTCATGCAATGGAATATTACACAGAAATCAAAAAAAGAATGAGATGGTAGTGTGATGATGTGGAAAATTGCTACACAGCATATTGTTATCAAGCTGTGATAATCATATCATTAGCTGGAGATCAATCCCATTGTAGAAATAAAATAAAATACTATGTAAAGAGGTATTTGTGTGTGTGTGTGTGTGTGTGTATAATATCTCACTATATATGTATTAGTAGTGGGTAAATAATATTTTCCCATTTCCAAATTCTATTCCTTTTCCTCCTCTCTTTTTCCCACAGCTTAATCCCAAATTTCAGTTCTTTCCCTTGCTAAGTGAATTTGGCTTTGTATATGCAAAACCAAGTGTAGTTTTTCTAGATTAGTGTCACCAATATTTGAGCCAAAGTTGTTATTCTATTCTTAAATATTGGTTGGATTTGTTGTTCTGAAACCAGGTTTACTGTAGAGTTCGGGAATCCATGGTCCATGGTTTTTCTCCTCATTATTCATCTAAAGCATAATTTACAGGTCACAGGTTGGTTATCACCATGCTTCAGCTTCTCATGCTGGTTGAGACCATTTTTGTTGTTCATTCCTTTATTTAGCTCTGTTAGCAGATGATATGTTAATACTTCCGTGACTGAGCGGCAAAGCCCCATAACTTCTGCAGCCTTTCTCTTTCCTACCACTTGCTCACTGACCTTTTACAAATTTAATTATTTATACCCAATTTGGCTTCTTCTGTTTCTTTCTGCCTGCTAATGTATCGAATGTAGAATTGATATTGTCAACCACGCGATGGAATGTGCTCCAGGAAATCTACAGTCAAGTGACAAATGAAAAGGAAAATGCCAAAGGATTTTGCAATTTGAAACACAGGGTGGTAAAATAAGAATGCATTGCTGAGATTATGATGTAACACATTCATTTCCCCCCTGTAGGGAAAGAATTTTACACAATATCTGGAGCAGATCTTCTGATCAAGTATTCAGTAAAGAACTCAGTTATAATGCTGATCTCATAATCCAGGGGCATTAGAAGAATGGGTTAGATAATTTAATGTCTGATCAACCATCAGTTCTTACAATAAGATATCATATTGTAGCTCATCTTATTACCTGTTTGGTTATCACTGACTTGTTCTAGTGTTTTGAGAAGCATTAAAGATAGAAAAGCAGAAGAGCCTTAGAAATGGGTAGTCTCAGTAACTGTATAACATCTATAAAAAGCGTTATATTTATGCTAGAAATCGTGATATTTTAATTAAAACTCTATTTAAAAAAAAAAACAAAACCCTATTTTAAAACGTATTTTAAGAACTCCTGCTGAATTCTGCTCCACCAAGAATTTTAAAGGAAAATGGTCAGTGAGAAAACATTGATCTCAAATGTGAATTGTTACAGAGATGGAAAGGAACTTAAATATGGATTTTTCTTATTTTTCCCTGACTATGGAATGATTCAAAGGTCTAGTTAGTACTGATTTACTTTTATTCCTAACAGTCAATAAAGGAGAAGATAAAATAAAAGTTAGAGTAACAAAAGAATTATTTGTCATGGTGTCCGAGTTCAAAAGTTGACTGGAATGATATTCTAAAATGAAATCTTTGTTGGTGGACCATTGAAAGAATTGAGGAAATCCTTTTTAAAAATCAGTTAATTTACTAAATTCATTTTTGTCGTAATAGTTTTGGATCATGGGAAATAAAACGTAAACTGTCCATTAGTACAAAATTTTTTTCTTGTTTCCTTCACACACACAAAAAATGTATTTGGTAATGGCATTAATATATCAGAGGTACTTAAATGCCCATTTCTGCACTCTAATTTTGATAACTTTTCCTCTTATAATATGGAAATACATAAGTAAAAAAAATTAAATGTGCATTTTAAAAATATATTATTTGAAGTTAAAGATAATACATACATATTTTTTAGAGGTATGGACTTGATTCTTTCTTTGACATTAGGAAATTTTATTCTCATTAGTTTACTGTCCTCATTAATGTATTAGTAATAAGAACTCCAGCTACAATGGACATGATTTGAAATATGTGTTTGCTTTTTACTGAAAAGACTGTGCACAGTGGAGAAGAACGTCTTTTTTTTTTTTATTATAAGATTTATTATTTATTTATCTATCCCCAACCCCCTTGTTGTTGTGCTTGCTGTGTCATTCGTTGTGTGCTCAACTTTTTAGAAGTACCGGAACCAAACCCCAGACCTCCCATGTGCGAGGGAAGTGCCTAATCGCTTGAGTCACCAGTGCTCCTTGCTTTGTTGTCTCTCTCACTCTGATATCCTCCTTGTGTCTTTTTGTTGCATCATCTTATTGCCTCAGCTCACTGTGCCAGCCCGTCTTGTCGCCTCACTGTCTTGCTTGTCTTCTTTAGGAGGCACCAGGAACCGAACCCAGGAACTCCCATATGGTAGGCGAGAGCGCAATCTCTTGAGCCACATCTGCTTCCCAAGAACATCTTCTGAAAATACTTAGATGTTAAGTTTATTTATCAACACAGACCCTATGCATGTATGCAAGTTATACCAGCTTAGAATCTATATACACACATCATTGAATATTAGTAGTTATAGGGACCTTCAACTATGCCAATACTTCCCTTCAATTTTCACCACTAAATATATATCTTATATTTGATTGATTCAGTTAGCTGAAGCAGAAAGCAACAGGGAAGCAGATTATTTCAAATGTTACATCTTGTGTTGTTCCCGGACAGTCTCCATCCTTTCACAAGATTTTCTAGGGATGTGGAGGGATTTTTCTAGGTGCCTTAGGTTCCTAGCACTGCTGTAAGCAAAAACCACAAACTGGATGGCTTAAGACAACAGAAAGTGATTGTCTCACAGTTCTGGAGGCGGGGAAGTCTAAAATGCAGGTGTTGGCAGAGCCATGCTCCCTCTGAACTCTGAAGGGCAAAGTCCTTCCTTGTCTCTTCTGTGGCATTCCTTGGTTTATAGATGCATCTTCTTTTGTCTTCACGTTTGCTTCTCCACCGTCTGTCTGTCTACGTCCACTTCTTCCTTTCTTAGAAGGATGCCAATCATACTGGTTTACTTCCCACCTGAATCTGGTTTGGCCTCATCGTAACTCATCATGTTTTCAAAAATCCTATTTCCAGATCATGTCATATTTATGGGACAGGAGGTTAGGCATAGTTTTTGGAGGGATGCAATTCAATCCATAACACTAGGAATAGGGAAAGAGGGTCTGCTTTCTGGGCAATCCTCCTGAAGTTAGGATTATTGTGATGATTAACACGATGGTCTGACATTTCTTGCAAAGAAAGCAATATGAGGCTGAATGCTTTGTAATACATGAAGAAAAGCACTTTTATCTCAGGAACTTTGAAGGAATGAAAAGTACACAAGTAGCATCTGTTTAAAATACACATATACACACGTGTTCTTAAGTTGTCCTACTAGTTAGATATTTTCAAGGTGTTTTTTTTTTTTTTCATTTTACTATAGTATTGACATAACATCTTAATGAATTTGCATAGATTATTATCTAGAGAACATTATTTTCAATTTTTTTATCAGAGCCAAATAGGCCATTATGATTAGAAATGTAAATAAGTAGCATAGTTCCGGAAGTATAGTGTAGACTTGGTTAATAGAAATTATTATTTTCATCCTGACTATAATGAACTCAACATTACCTTATAAAGATAGTAATGTTGAAAATGTGATTTGGGTAGAAGAACCAGAGACCTGATGAAAAATGTCTAATTAGGGCAGGGTGATTTCTTTACCTATAACATTCTCTACATCCCCAGTTATAATTCTTTCATTCCTAATTTAAAAATTCAACTTATTCTGGAATCCCATTTTTGTTGTCAGGGAATATTGGATACTTACATATCATTGCAGCTTCTTTCTGTTTAAGTGGATGCTTTACATTTTCACACGATCTTGGAGCTGTTTTGCATTTGATAATTCTCCTTCCAAGTAACATTTAAATGTACGTGGAAATACACACAAGCATATGCATGTGTATGAGTGTGTCTATGTGTGCAACTTGTTATTCTAGGGTAAGACAATAGTTAAGAAGTAAGCCAATTAACATTTCCTTTACTGTTCTTGAGAGCTTTTTTTCCCTCCCAAATAACAGGTTCATGATATATTGGCCTTATTTTTATTTCTTGTGATTTTATAACATATTAATATATTTTATTATAGAAACCAATAGAAAGTACACCTAAGCAGTTAAAAAAAGAAGGAAAAAAAAATTCTCACCAAAGAATACTGTTATTAAAAAAAAAAAGAATTTTGTTATTTAATTTTCGGTGTATGTCTATTCTTCCAAACTTATGCTGTAATAATAAATAGTTTCTCCATAAAATTGGATTTTTGAGCAATTTGACTACAAGGGGCTACAACTGTGGCATCTGCTTCTGGGATAACTCCTCCTTCCTTTTTAAGCCTGTACCCTATAGCACAGGGATTGGGATGAAAAGGAAATAAAGAAGGGCAAATATTTTCAATCACTGGGAACACGAAGGATTGTTTTTTCCCTCCCTTGATTGGTGCAGTTCTTCAGGTAATGACTGGGAGTTGGCACTCTCCCAGGGTTCTCTGGCATGGTCCTGTGAAGCTGCTCCACTTCACAGTTCCCTGACCTGCTTATATTACTTTTGGTAATGATCCTGTAGTCCTCTCTCCTCGCATAGGGCTTGTCTTTGCAGCTCAGCTGTGGGCAAAATTGGAGTCTTTTCTCTCACATGGCAGAATCAAATATGCTGGCTTTCTTTTTTCATCTATCTATCTAAGTGTCCATTTATATCAGACCCAGCAAGGGGGCAGAGACTCAACTTGAGTCACACATCACTGACTTAGTCCAATCAAAAGCTCTAAAGCAAGCTCATCAAGTAATCTAATCAAAAGCCACTCAATTCAATTCAATGCAATCAAAAGGATTGCATCTACCCAGAGGAATAGATTCGTTTACAAACATAATCTTTCTCTTTTGGGGATTCATAAAATCATCTCAAACTGCCACGTGGATCAACCTCGACCTGCCAAAGATACTAGCCTTTGGTAACTCTGGAAACCTACCCCTTCTAGCAGCTGTGGTCTCCCTGTTCTTTCAAGAGCCTTCTTAGCTGATATTCCAGAAGACAGCCCAAACTGACTATCATTTTGATGCGTACTGATTCATTATACAAATATTTATTGAGCACCTTCTATGAGCTTGATGCTGTTCTAGGTTCTTACAATTCATTAGTGAACAAAACCATCCAAAACCCCTGCCCTCATAGAATTTGCATTCCAGGAACCCATAGGAAACTCCTGTATTGTAACCATGCCAAAGAAAGGGCATGGGCCTCCTTCAAAAATGTCTCTCTCTTTTTCCTGTTATTTCATTCTGTTTATTGCTCACCTACTCAATTAGGTACAGCTCAGATAAACAAATTTCTAGTCAGGGAACGAATCTCCAGTGTCTCCTTCTCAATGGTGCCCCAGTCTCTTGTCCATTAGGATAAGGACTAATACCTTCAAATATTTCTTCTCCTTTTTACCACCCCAGCCCTCTTCTGTTGACTTGGAGTGGGGTGGGAAGATAATCATGGCGGCTGGTGGTAGCTCCCAGAGCTTATCTTATCATTTCTTAGAAAGCTCTGGAGGAGATTGGTCTTTATTTTAGGATGTGGAGGACTCTATACTTTTTATCCCCAGACTTGTGCCTTATATATTAATTAATATTGTGCTTGATATCTTAATGTATGTCTATACTTTACAATAGATATTATAAGAATTAGTATGGGACGTCTCTGAATTTAGCTTCCATTTAGGTACCAAAATGATAGTTATTAGGATACAAAGTGAGTCAAACTCTACACCACCACCCCCATATGTACAACTGTAGAGAAAGTATTTTCAAGAACGTGGTACAGCTCTTGGATGCATGACTCTCAGACAAGTCAAAGACATAAGAAGAGGTCATGGAGAGAAGTGAGGGAGAGATTGGTGAAGAGATTTTGTGGGTAAAAGGGATCCCTTACTGTGAGTCTTCACCCTCCCACCCATTTCCACCCCTACCTTTGAGGAAAGGGTAGAGTCCTCTCTCTGATCGCAAGCTTAGTGAGAGGGCCTTTAATGAGACCCCAATGAGAGCTTGAAATGTGTTTTCTGTTGTTGGAAGACTCTCAGTATTGGTAATCTGACCAGTTCCTGAAAATCTAGAGGGCAAGGGAAAGGCTGACCCACTATTTTGGTGGCAAGGCCAGAGGCTCCTGATGTGTTGAGAAGCAGCCTACCCTTCCAGAACTTGGGGTATGAGGTGTATTTAAAGCTCGTTCAAGTTTAAAGTTTTGACTGTTACTTGGGAATTACTTTGACGTACGGAAATGGAAATGTTTTACTTCTAAAAGTGAGAAAAGGATTTTTTTTTTTTTTTCCCTGAGAGTGACCAGGAAAGCATAAAACATACATTTGCTCCTACCTCTTTCTAGGGGTACAGGAATATTATCATTCCTACCACTATAAACAAAATTAAAAGCATGATGGAAATCATAAATAAAATTGTGTTCTTATTATGTCTTGAGTCCTGTTTGTTCAACTTATCGATGAGATTATGTTTAGTGTATATTTTGTATATTTTATATAAAAATAGTTTTATATATTACTTACTTTTAAATTACCTGCTATTTGCCTGCGGTAATATATCCTTCCCTGGTTGTCTAGTGGTTAGGATTCGGCGCTCTCACCGCCGCGGCCCGGGTTTGTTTCCCGGTCAGTTTTATTTTAAAAAATTAAAAAAAAAAAAAAAAAAATATATATATATATATCCTGAATCATGTAAATATGCCTCTTAATGGTTTCATTTGCCATAATACCTAACGAATCCACTCTTATTGGACATGAATGGTGTTTCCAGTTTTCCAATATTATGAATAATGTTATGATGTACATCATTTCACAGATCCTCACTTACTTAGTGTACATTTCTCAAAGTTATTTTTTTATTTTTTAATACCTTTTATGGTCTAATATGTACCTAGTTCATAATGTAGTAAATATTTTACAACCAACTTTGGAAAGCCTTTATTTTTTTAATTTATGTTATCAAAAAATAATTCTATTAGATTCTTTGCATAACAACCCCCAAAAATGAGAGAGTTAGGATGGCTTTTGAGAGAGTATTGGTCTCCTGGATAGCCATGCTGTATATTACAGGATTTCAAAATAGATATCTCATTTTCCATCATGTAAGAAGCAATTTCCAGTGAATTGTAAGAAGTTAGAGAATAACTAACGGTCATTTAGAAAGACAGACAGTTCACACACTGCCTTCTGTTATCCAAACCTCCTTGCAGAAGACGAAATTGCAGAATGGGTTTTTCCTGGAAGATTTCAGTGACTTTTTTTGGAAAGTAGATCTGCCTTATTGCCAGTTTAAAATGGAAGCAAGATGACTCTACAGCCTTAGAAATAGCACTGGGAGAATTTTTAACGTTTGTATTTTTAAAAACGCTTTTCATTTACAAAATTCTCACTATAAGAAATTAAAATTAGCTCATATCTATTTTCCATCTCCCTGGGACTTTCCTGAGGGGGTTCGTGTCTGCTATCAAACTGTAGCAGAAGCTGAGAGATTTCATTGTTGCTTTACTTTGGATGCCAGGAAAAGCATCAGCCCTGGTCAAAGAAGACAATTCAGTGGTTCCTAAGCTTCCCTGATGGTGGCTTCCCCCATCTTTACTCTGTTTCCCATAAAAGCCCACTTCGACACCCTGTAACAGCTATTAATTATAGTCTTTTACAACTTCAAACACTTAACACCACAGTTATATCTGCCATTTTCTCCTTTCTAGCTTCCATGTTTCTCCTTAGGTGGCAATTTTGGTAATGTTTTAAAAAATGGGCTTTAAAGTGACATTTGGGTTAGAGGTCAGAGGCAACTTTTATTTAAGACCCCTAAACCTCAGTTTGCTTTTTGCTACATTAGGATGAAATTTAAAAACAAGATGTTGTGAGAATTAAATGAAATCGTGTCTGAGCTATAACTCTGAACTATTCTTGGCTACATGGCAAAATTCAGTAAAGGTTTATTTTCAGTCATGTCATAGTCTTGTGAGGTTGGGATGGAAGGGGTGTGAATTCTAATCCATGCAGACATTCAGGAATTCAGGTCTCTTCCATCGTATGACTCATACAATTTTATTATTTCCAAGTCCTCCACTGGATCGTCTTCTTTCCATTTAGCAGGCAAAGAAAGACAGAAAGCACTGAGAATTGCTTCAATAGCAAAGCCTAGATGTCACGGACAGTACTCTTTCCACACACATTTCATTTGACAGAATTCCATCACATGATTCCATCCCCATCTCACCCCAACCCCAACAAATGCCAGGAGAGCTGCAGAAATACAAACTGGTTGTATGCCCAGGAAAAAGAGAACACAGATGTTGGTGAACCATTTCAGCAGGCCTCTGCTGCGATTATCATTTGGATAGAAAACTGGCATTTTTTAAAAAATAGTTGGCACAACCTCTAAGCATTCCTTTGATTGTTATTTGTTTTGTTGAAGTTTAATGCAGCCAAGCCCTAAAATCAAAGGTTCTTGTGGTGATTGGAAACAATTTAATACAAAGATATTATTATGGAGGCTCATAATTTGAAGTTCTTTTCATTTTTACCCCCAAAAATGTACCTTTTTAAAATAATCATTTTCATACCCAGAAAAGTTTTTTGAGCCATAATAATTGACACAGAGCACATAAAGGATGTTTGCTCCCAATTGGCAGATAGATAGCTAGACAGACAGACAGACAGATAGAAATAGACAAGTTGAAAATAAAGTAAATATCAAATACCTCATATTAGTTATCCCTTTTTTATTTTATTTGTTTTTAATCAGAAAATTTTGTAGGTGTACAGAAAACTCATGTAAAAATACAGTATTCCCAGATATCCCACTCTCCAATTAACATGTGGCAGGTACCTTCGTTACAATGGATGAAAGAATATTATAATTGCATTAACTATAGTCCATAGTTTACATTAGGTTGTATATTTTTTTACCAATATATCACCCTATCATTAACACCTTGCATTAGATTGGTGTATGTGTTATAATTCATGTAAGAACATTTTTATAACTGTGCTATTACCTATAGTCCATCATTTACAGTAGGGTTCATTGTGTTGTACAGTCCTATGTTTTATTTTTTAATTTTTATTCTAGTCACATATATATAGCCTAAAATTTCCACTTTTAACCACAATCACATATATAATTCCATGCTATTAATTACACTCACAGTGTTGTGCTATCACCACCATCCATTTCCAAAACTTTACAATCAACCCAAATAGAAATTTTGTACAAATTAAGTATTAACTCCTCATTCCCCAACTCCACCCTGGCCTCTGATAGCCTATACAATGTTCGCCAATTTCTATCTGACTTATTTCACACAACATAATGTCTCCATAGTCCATCCATTTGATATGTATATCAGAATGTTATTCCTTTTTATGGCTGACCAAAATTCCATTGTATTGATATATCACATTTTGTTGATCCATGTACATTTATTGTACACTTAGGTTGCTTCCCTCTTTTGACAGTTGTGAATAATGTCGCTGTGAACATCAGTGTGCAAATATCTGTTAGAGTCCTGCTTTCAATTCTTTTGGGTGTATACCTAGCAGAAGGATTTCTGGGCTGTATGGTATTCTGTGCTTAGCTTTCTGAGGAAGGACCAAACTGTCTTCCACAGTGGATGTACCATCTTACATTCCCACTAACAATGATGAGTGTTCGTGTTTCTCCACATTCTCTCCAAAACTTAATTTTTAAAAAAATAGTAGCCATTCTACTGGATGTGAAATGGAATCTCATTGTGGTTTTGATTTGCATTTCCCTAATAGCTAATGATGTTGAGCAACTTTTCATGTGCTTTTTTATATCCTCTTGTAAGAAATGTCTATCCAAGTATTTTGTCCATTTTTACTTGAGTTTTTTTACCTTTTTTATTATTAGTTGTAGGATTTCTTTATATAGTCTGCATATTAAGCGCTTATTAAATATGCGGTTTCCAAATATTTTCTCCCATTGAGTAGGTTGTCTTTTCACTTTAGTGACAAAGTCCTTTGTAGCACAAAAGTTTTTAATTTTGATGCAGTGTCATTTATCTATTTTTTTTCTTTTGTTGTTTGTGATTTGTGTGTAAAGTTTAAGAAACCGTAGCCAAACACAAGATCCTGAAGATGCTACCCTATGTTTCTTCTGGAGTTTTATAGTCCTGGTTTTTATGTTTAGGTCTTTGATCCATTATGAGATAATTTTTGCATATGATATGAGATAGAGGTACTCCTTCATTCTTTGCATATGTATATTCAGTTCTCCCAGGATCAATTGTTGAAGAGACTATTTTTTTCCCAATTGAGTGGACTTGGGAACCTTGTCAAAAATCATTTGGCAATGTGAGATGTGCGGGTCTATTTCTGAATGCTCAATGTTTTTCCACTGGTCTATATGTCTGCTCTTGCACAGATCCCAAGATATTTTGACCACTGTAGCTTTCTAATAAATTTTAAATTCACGAAGTGTGAATCTTCCAACTTCATTCTTCTTTTTCAAAAGGGTTTTGGCTATTCAGGGCCCCTACCCTTCTAAATAAATTTGATAATTGGCTTTTCTAGTACTTCGAAGTAGGCTATTGAAATGTTGATCAGGAATGCATTGGATCTGTAAATCGTTGATGGTAGAATTGACATCTTAACAATATTAAGTCTTCCAACCCATAAGCATGGAATATCCTTCCATTTATTTAGATTTCCTTTGATTTCTTTTAGCAAAAGTTTGTCATTTTTAGTGTATATGTCCTTTAAAACATTGATTATGTTTATTCCTAAATATTTGATTCTTTTAAACTGAAAATAGTGAAAGTTTTACTTCTTCCTTTCCAATTTGGATGTCTTTTCTTTTTCTTGCCTACCTACTCTGGCTTGAACTTCAAGCACAATGTTGAATAACAGCGGTGACAGTGGACGTCCTTGTATTGTTCCAGATCTTAGAGGGAAAGTATTCAATGTATTACCATCAAGTATGATGTTAGCTGTGCATTCTTCATATATGCCTTTTATCCTGTTGAGGAAGTTTCCTTCTATTCCTATTTTTCTAAATGTTTTTATCAAGAAAGGATGCTTGATTTTTTCAAATGCCTTTTCAGCATCAATATCATGGGGTTTAATCCCTTCATTTTGTTAATGCAGTGTATTACATTAATTGATTTTCTTATGTTGAACCACCCTTGCATTGCTGGGATAACACCCACTTGAACATGGTATATAATTCTTTTAATATGCTGTTGGATTCAAGTATTTTGTTGGTGATTTTTGCATTTATATTAATAAGAGAAATCATTCTGTAATTTTCTTTTCTTGTAGTATTTTTACCTGCTTTGGGTATTAGGGTGATGTTGGCTTCATAGAATGAGTGAAATCATGTTCCCATGTTTGAGAATTTTGGAAGAGTTTGAGCAGGATTGGTATTCATTCTTCGTAGAATGCTTTGTAGAATTCATCTCTGAAGCCATCTGGTCCTAGGCTTGTCTTTGTTAGAAGGGTTTTCAAAACTGATTCAATCTCTTTATGTTTAATTGGTCTAAGATCACTTATGTCTTCTAGATCAGTGTAGCTTCTTTGAGTATTTCTAGAAATTTGTCCTTTTCATCTAGGTTGATTAATTTCTTGGCATACAGTTGTTCATAGTATCCTCTTATGATATCTTTTATTTCTGTGGGTCAGTCATAATGTCACCCTTCTCATTTCTGATTTTATTTATTTGCGTCTTCTCTCCTTTTTTCTTTGTCAGCCTAGCTAAGAGTTTGTCAATTTTGTTGATCTTTTCCAGGAAGCAACATTTGGTTTTGTTAATCTTCTGTTATTTTTTATTTTCT
Organism: Tolypeutes matacus; assembly: GCA_026826555.1. Classification (NCBI taxonomy): domain Eukaryota; kingdom Metazoa; phylum Chordata; class Mammalia; order Cingulata; family Chlamyphoridae; genus Tolypeutes; species Tolypeutes matacus. Next base: position 13,820,314 of record JAKSZT010054202.1, read on the forward strand.
CTTTCATATATTTTTGCTCTAATCTTTATTTCTTTCCTTCTG